>RPOG01001535.1:0-17348 GCA_008086565.1 Thalassoma bifasciatum
TGTAGCAGGACCAATACAACACAGGAGGAGCCAGGGGGAAAAAATCACCAAAAAGGAGTCGGTTTTAACTCAAAATTGAGGCTTTTATTCATTAAGGCCCAAAAAAGTCATACTGTGAACTCAAAACTTGCTTCCTCTGTCTGCCTCTCTGAAAAACTCTCTCTGTCTCCACTCAAAACTCTCTCCCTCCTTTTCTCTCTGGTCTGCCTGCCCTCATCAGGTGCAGGTGTGTGGCTTTTCACACCTGCACCTGATCCTACCTGAGCAGCCACCTTGCAGGCAGGTAGATTCCCTCTACCACCCTGCCCCTGAGTCCCCTACAGAAAGGATAATAAAACATCTGTGTCGTACTCTAAATAAAATGTTGCCAGCCCTCTCTGAGACCCTGGAGCTTTATAAGACAATATTTGGAAAATATGATAAATGATTGAAATGTTCTGTATATGAACTCTGCCCTCTCTTTCCCCCCTTTTGTTATCTATTGTCTTTTGTCTATTGTCTGTTGTTGTATGTTGTAGTATGTATTGCCTTTTGTGATGAGCTCGTTGTGTGTTGTACAAGAGATGGACAAGTGTTTTGTTTTTCATGTTGAGAAAAAAAAAATATATATATATCTAAATGGGTCAAAAAAATAAATAACATGTTGCTTTGGTCATCCTTTTCTACAATTATGCACAATGTTCTGTTATACAAGCGCATATTTTTCTGTACGGCCTTTTTACAGGAATATTAGCTTCTTTTTTTTTTTCTTCAATTCACATGTTGCATTATGCTGCTGCACCTGCTCCCTCTTTACTCAAAGTTGTAATAATTGCTCTGCTTTTACCGCAGCTGTTCTTTGATCTATGTCCGAGTTTGTAAAACCATGAAACTTTCTTACAGAACATACGATACTCATACACCCACAGGGAAACACTTTCTTCTCATGTGTCACTTAGTTACTTAATTTTCTGCACACCTTGGCCCCTCCCAGCTGTTTAGCAAAGCTACAGCTTTTAAGTTGTACCTAGAATGTGTTTGTAAAGTGTGACCTTAGTTATTGTTTCCATGAGTGAGGAGGGAAATAAGTGGATTTGAGAACTTATTGTACATTGTACAGTTTATCTGTGCTTCATGGAATTGACCAACTGTCTACGCTGTAAAGGGTGGGCCGGCCTTTTATCTTCTTTATTACAGACAGGGGTCAATAATTGAAAATGTTAGTGTATTAAATTTGCAATCTTGAATTCAGTTGTTGCCTTGTAAGGGCCCAAAATGGAAAATGAAATGTAATTTGATATTATTTAATAAAACCCAAAACATAGCAACTGTCAATTATGTGAAAAAAAGTGCTGGGCCTCAAATGTTACAAAAAAAATCTTGTAAAACCTCAAATGTAAAAACTGTCCTAACCCATAATGTCACAACTTGTTGTTTGTTTGCTATGGGTTAGTTTTTACATATTAGGTTTCATAGCATTTTTCTTTCATTACATTTAAGGTTTGTTATTACAAACCTGGCCCTAACATGCCTTATAAAAATTACTTACTGTAACTTTAAAAGTTCTATAAAGGTTCTATAAAAAAAACATAGTTTGTTAAACTGAAAAATATGAGTTAAAGGGCCTGTAATTGAAAGTTCTTTTGACAAAATGAAGCAAATTTTGTCCAATAAGTCATGTTATATGCTCAAACTTAAAGGATCAAGTTCAATCAGTAGAAACAAATGAGTAGACAACGTATAAAACTAAATTTTGAGAGTTGAATAACCTACAATTGAAGGTTTCATTGACAAGAGATGGTAAGTTTTTCTTTATGCATAATGTAATGTAGTAAGTTATTTCAATCCAGAGGATCAAGTTCACACAATAAATGATCAATTTTTATTTATTTCAAGTCAAACCAACCAAATATTTTTTACAGTGAGCTGAACACAGCATTTTCTTTTACTCCTTATCACATGGTGGGAGTAACATGGAGTGTGACAGTACAGTGAAGGAAATAAAAGAGCTTTTTAAAAAGCAGAGACACAAAGTGATTTTGCTTTTATTCTGAGCTGAAGGAAGCTGCAGGGTCCCACACCTCTGCACGACTCTGAACTCTGCTGAAAGACGCAGCTCCTAATTGGACGTAATGAAGTTAAAGTGTAGTTCTGCTGACTGGCCTTTAAAAACCACCAAAGGCAGTTAAAAGAGAGAGAGGGGAGGTGAGGACAGTGGGGATATAAAAGAGGACGAGAGGGAATGAGGTGATGACGTGTGTGTCGTAAAAACAGTACACTGATGAGAGAAAGCAGCTTCTGCTTTATGAGGTTCAAAGTTCAGACTGAGCTCTTCAACGAGCGACTGTGAGGAGGAAGATTTGTGCCAGATACTAAGTAATAATCTGAGGTATCAAACTTCCCTCTGTCTGATTGATGCTCTTATAATAAAGACCAAAGTGAAACTCATCTTTTATTATCCTCACACCATCATCTGANTTTAAAATGTTCTTATTCCAAATGGGAGCAGATGATTAAATGAGCTTCTTTTCTCCTCTCGGCCTCAGCGTTGCCCTCGTCCACTCGGCTCTCACATCTAGAGTTCACAGGTTCACCTCGCTCTGCAGGCGTTTGGCTGGAAAACATTCCCTCCATTCTCTCCTCTGTCAGCCTCTTGAAAAGACTCACACATCATCTGATACCTTCGCGCTTTAATTACCGCACAGTCACACCGGCTCAAATATTTCTGCTGGGATTTTGTAAATTCTTCAGATGATATCTGTGAGCTGAAAGCAAATGTTAAAACGTGTGTCAATGTCGAATGTTAACCAGAAAAATAATGACAGAGAATTTTCAGTCTGACAAATTCAAACTAATGACTTCAGATTTCATCAGCCAATCAGCCTGAGTCGTGCGTCATTCCAACCTCAGAACCAACCTGTTATAAACATGATGTGCCTCTGAGGATGAAGGATAACTTTTCTATATTCCAGGAACAACCTGTAAAGACTTCAGGTCATGACTTCCTGTTGGTTTTATCCCTCAGAAAAATGCCTGTTCACCACTTTATAGTGAGTCTTAGTTTCACAGTAAACAGTTGGTTCCACAGAGGCCCCACTCTTTCTTCCCATCAACAATTGAAGCTAAAACACAAACGATTTTTCCTGCATCCAGACTTTGGAGGTGACCTACAGTCTGTAAGTTGTGGTGAGTCTCAGTTTCACAGTAAACTTTTAGTTCCAGGTAACTGGCCTCCTACAGAGATATCTGTCTTGTGATTTACCTGCATTCAAACCTTGTTGTTTCCTTGCTCTATAGTCTCCAGAGGAGCCTGTTTGTCAAATACTTTATTCATCCCTAAAGGAATTTTAGCAGTATGTGGTGAGTCCCAGTTTCACTGTGAACAGTAAGTTCCATAGAGACTCGGATCTATCTTCTTTCAGTGATAGAAAGATGATACAAACTATTTTTATGGTTTCGAACTTATTATTTCTCAACTCCAAAAAGCACCGGACCATCTGTAGTTCTTTAGTTTTTGTTAAGTCTCAGTTTCACAGTAAGTAGTAAGTTCCACAGAAGCTTCCTTCTGGTGTCCTACAGAGGTATCATACAAACTTTAGGTCCGGTGAAACGTTTTCCAGAACAAAGAAAAGTATCATTAAAAAGAAGATCTGCTCTCCAAACCGAAACTAACACATGCCTTGGTTCATCAAAACAGTAAGGAGCAAAGGCTCATGGGAAGCAGAGTCTTTATCCAAACTCACAGCCAGTTTAAGTGAACTGAAACAACAACATCATGATGTAAAAATTAAAGCTTTGTCAGGACTTTTCTCAAGAGGAGAAGGAAAGTAAATGCAAAGATCAGTTTCCTGAAGATGGAGCCATGAGGTTCGCCACATTTCACATCAGAAAAAATGAATTAAACTTGATTATTCATGACATAAAACTCAATTTAGTCAGTGTCAGATCATGCAAAAAGCTTGCTGGAATCTCTGAAAATGAATAATCTGTGGTTTCATTCAGAACAAACAATCAAATTCTGCAGAAGACTCATGAGTGAGTCATTTTGTATCTCATTGTCTGCAGGAACAGACTGCTTTTGATAAAGATTTTCCACACAGTGAAAAGAAATATATATATATATATTTTTAGTGAAAGCATCCTCTCACAGTTAAGGGTATTTTCAGCTCATTTCTGTCCAAGACGCTGCTCCTGAAAGAGTTAACGTGCGGTGATTCTGAGGCAGTCATGAGTCATAAAGTTAGAAAACAAAGAGAAAGACGCGCTGAGTGGATTTACAACTGTTGTGTTAAATCGTGGTTATACTATCAGCGTCAGGGAGATCAGTTAAATTGCTTTCACTCTGCAGTTATCTGCATTGTTGGAGGCTGACAGCGGTGATGATTATTATTCAGGCTAACTGTCTGAATACTGAGCTGCTCGTCAGGGCTTTGGGCAGAGTTCATTGACTCCCATTAAGGAGCTCAGTATCAGAGCGCACACACACACTCACACACACACAGACTTACTCACTGTCAGAGAGAGGAAGTGAGAGTGAAGCCTTTGTGTGCTGAAGATGTGTGCGACTGACTCCAACACTAATTTCAGAGTGCTTACTCTGGCTCGCTGAGCTTAACGCAGCACATTAGCCGATATGGAGGAATCCCTCTATGGTTACAAAGACGGTGTGTGTGTGCGTGTGTGTGTGTGCACAAGTGTGTCTTTAAGTGAAGAATAGGGATGGAGATAAAAAAAAAGATGGAGGAAAAGCAATAAAAGAGAGGACATTGGGAAATAAAAAAGGCATTTATGAGATGGAGAAAAGGTGAGCATTAGAGAAAGTGAAACTGCACATTCAACTGCAATGTACAAAAAAAATAATACGGCTCTGCTCTGCTCTGCTGTGAAAGCAAAGTTTCAACTGTGTCAGGAAAACAGTGCATGACTTCACCCTGCAGGACCAGGATGTGCAGACTCCTTACTATTTCTGTTTATTGTCATATTTCTTTTCCTCCCTGAATGTTTGTTTTTATCTCTTTAAAGTACTTTAACTTCTTCATGAATGCACAAGGCTTTTACTTTAACTCCGACAGTGATACTCCTCACATGTTGTACTTTAAAAAGCATGTAAGTGTTTCATTTATCTCGTAGGTTTAGAGCAGATCTCCTCATGCAAACATCCGTTTGATCAGAACTTTTTCCACACACATTCCCAGCGCAGTTAAAAAAAGGCATCAAGTGTGAGCCGACTGCAGAGCAGCCGAAGGAACCGAACATCAGAGGGCCTGTTATCGCGCCGAGGAGCATTTTGTCTCCTCAAACGACTTGGAGAGCTGCAGACAAAATGACTCAGACTCTGCTCCAAAGCTGCTGGAGAAGAGAGCGGCTCGGCACAGACATCACTTTAGAGGGAATATTATATCAGACAAAGCTAATCTGATGCTCTGCTCCGCTTTCTAAACTTCAAACTAGATGGAAACTCACTCTGATGAGGCTGGATCTGAGTGAGGGATGGCAACCAGCTGGAAAATAAAGAAGAGTAAGCGCATCAGAGGGAGTTTTTCAGGGTGACTGCTTCTATCTTTAATGGACATCTGTTAGAATAAAAGAGACAGAGCGATGGAGATGTTGATTTACTCATGCACATATACTTTCGCTTGTTGAGATGATGTTTCTTGGACCCTCTTTGAATGCTTAATATCCGAAAACCCCAACAGAAAGTTGAAACCACTTTAAGCCACAAGTTAAAACACTACAATCAGACACACTGTGAATCTTAATCATACATTTTGTAATGGTGTGAAGAATGTTTTCTCTATTGTTTTTTTCTCATAAACCAAATGCATTTTGTTTTTTATGTTAAACTGGGGCATGTCATGTTCGAGATGCAAAACACAAAAACTTTCAAAGGATGTTAAAAAAGATGAGATAGAGGGAACGTCAAATGACTACAATGACTCTGGACTGTCTGCTTTGAACTTTGGGGTCCACTATCCTACTTGAGTCCATAAATCTCAGATCTTCACTGGGTTTTTATTTAATAAACATTGCATTCATGTATTTCATTCATTGTCCTTTTTCAGGCTTTAGGGGCCTCCATGGTATATTTACATGATTTGCAGCTCATAATGACCTGGTAAACTTCTAGTGAAGGTCTGATAAAGGTCAAATGAAGGTTTGGTGGTCTAAAGAAGGTCTTGTGATGGTCCAGTAAAACTCAAATGATGGTCTAATGAAGGTCTATAAATGTCCAGTACGTATCTAGTAAAGGTCCAGTAAAGGTCTGGTAAAGGGCTAATGAAGGTCTGGTAAAGGGCTAATGAAGGTCTTCAGAAAGTCTGGTAAAGGTCTAATGAAGGTCTAATGAAGGTCTGGTGAAGGTCTAATGAAGGTCTTCAGAGAGTCTGGTAAAGGTCTAATGAAGGTCTTAAGAAGGTCTGGTAAAGGTCTAATGAAGGTCTGGTAAAGGTCTAATGAAGGTCTTCAGAAAGTCTGGTAAAGGTTTAATGAAAGTCTGGTCACGGTCTAATGAAGATCTGGTAAAGGTCGAATGAAGGTCTTAAGAAAGTCTGGTAAAGGTCTAATGAATGTCTGGTAAAGGTCTAATGAAGGTCTGGTAAGGGTCCGGTAAAGGTGTAATGAAGGTCTAATGAAGGTCTGGTAAAGGTCTAATGAAGGTCTGGTAAAGGTCTACTGAAGGTCTAATGAAGGTCTAATGAAGGTCTAGTGAAGGTCTTATTTAGGTCAGGTGAAGGTCTATAGATCATCTAATCAAGGTATGGCAGTGGCCTGGTATAGATTTTGTGAAGGTGTTCAAGATCTAGTGAGGGCCTTGATGAGATTGAGTAAAGGTCGAGACAAGGTCTGTTGAAGATCTAGTTAAAGTCAAATTAAGGTCTGGTGAAGATCTAGTGAAGGTCATATGAAGGTCTAATGAAGGGTAAGAGCAGGTCTGGTAAAAATCTGGTGAAGGTCTTGTTAAGGCCTGGTAGAGGTCTATTGATCACCTAATATAAGTCTGGTGTTGGTCTGGCTTAGATCTAGTGAAGGTCAGGTGAAGATGTTCAAGGTCTTGTGAATGTCTTGTTAAGTTCTAATGAAGGTCTAGTAAAGGTCTAGTGATGGTCTGACGAAGCGCTAATATAGGTCTTGTGGAGGTCTATTGATCATCTAATCAAGGTTTGATGATGTTCTGGTTGAGATCCAGCAGAGGTCAGGTTAAGGTTTGGTTAGAGCTAGTGAAGATCTATTCACGGTCTTGGAAAGGTCTGGTGAAGATCTGGATTGGGTCCAGTAAGGTCTGATAAAGGTCTGTTGAAGGTCTTGAGAACATTCAGAGATGGTTTAAGTTTCAGCATCCTCTCACTTCCACTGATTTTTTGATCAAGACTAATCATGTGAACTGAAACCCAAGAGTCTGAATAAGTTTTTCACATCTCCTGAAACACTTGACCCTGCAGTTTGATGATGACCTCACATCTATCGCCCAGTATTATTCTAGGTTTCATTATTTGAGGTTCAACTACCGTTTTTCATTACCGTTATTGGACAGCTTTGGCAGGGTTAAGTCTGTTCTTTCAAAATAAAACCCAGCTGTGATTGTATTAATGACCCTTTTGTTTGAGCACAGTCATGTAAAACACATGATGACACATGAAGGCTCTCTCCCTCTAACAGGTAAAAGATAACACATCACAGCACAGCTTGGCCGCTCACATCAGGTTTTATTCAACTAAAGACGCTCGATGCTGACATACACCGTGTGTGCACGCACTGAAGCCAATTTACTTTAACACAACATCCAGAAACACATTTCTCCTCACAGAGGCATAGCCGGGCACAGAGGCATGAAGAGAGACAGAGAACATGAAGGAGGAAACAGAACGAGCTGCAGAAACACACTTCACTCCTCAAACGGCTGTCAGACATGAAGAGGCAATTACAGAGTAACCTGCAAACAGGCCGACGCAGAGAAAGGGAGGAAATAAACTCTGACAGAGCAGCAGACAACAAACAGATCAACTCTTCCATCCTCAGTGTGATAAAAATTTACTCCAGGAGGAAGAGCGTCCTGTGTTTGGAGGGAGAGGTGATAATGTTCAGTATTCTCTACAGGTTAGACGGTGTGTGTCAGCGAGGAGCGAGCGGGGCGGGGTGTGAAGTGGGTGAAATGATTCTTATTCCCCAGATCACTCTGTAAACACTTCTATTGACAGTATCAACCTCAGCGCGATTACAGGGAAGCTTTTAAAACTCGTTTCACCCACAGGGAGATGAAAAGATAGTTGGGTTTTATGAGCCTGAGATTTTATCAGAGAAATCCGTTTTCATCCCGAAATAAGGGATTAAAGGTGAATTACGAGCTGCAGAGTCTGAACTATACTCTGAATAATCAATGCACAAGTTTCACAGGAGAAAGTGTGGGGACAAAATATTTATGTGGACAGGAAACTTCAACCTCTGGTGTCCACGTACACTCCTGATCAAAATTTTAAGACCAGTTAAACAAAATGAAATTAATCAATTTTGCATTGTTGGATCTAAAGAAGGTTTTGAGTGAAGCTTCAGAATGCAAAAACAAGAAATGGGAAAAAGAGACTAAAATTTTTGAGCAGGCAATTTATTGAAAACAACACTTTAACTGAAAAAGGCTCTTCATCAGCTGATCAAAAGTTTAAGACCACAGCTTTTAAACCCCCAAAAACCTCTAAAACTGAAATTAATTACTACCATGTTCTACGACGGAGCATTAGGGCCACATTAAGAACTTTTTTTTTTTTTACTTCATATTTTACTATGAGATTAAAGTCAAAATTAATTATATTTCTACAAGATTAAAGTCAAAATTAATTATATTTCTACAAGATTAAAGTCGAAATTAATTATTTTATTACGAGAAAAAAGTCAAAATTAATTATTTTGCCATTAGATTAAAGTCGAAATTAATTATTTTACTATGAGATTAAAGTAAAAAATAATGACGTAATTTACTATGAGAATAAAGTTGAAATATAATCGAGGACCACGGAGCATTTCATCAAATTATACTTTAACTTAGGTTTTTGAACAAGGAGATACTTCAACTTTCAGCACATCAGCATCAGATTATCACCTACTTCCGATACGACTTCACTCCAACTTGAATCTCAAGGTGAAATAATTAATTTAGACTTTATTCTGGTAGTAAAACAATTTACACAATTTAATTATACAATTAAACAATTTAAACACTTTATTCTTGTAGTGAAATAACTAATTTTGACTTAATTCTTGTAGTAAAATAATAAATTTGACTTTAATCTCATAGTAAAATATGAAGCAAAAAAAATAAATCTTAATGTAGCCCTAATACTCCGTCGTAATGTTCAAAGATGCTGAGATTTTTTTTATTTTTTTTATTTTTTTTTGCCTTTGCTATCAAGAGATCTTTACAGTGTGATTACACCACAGGAAATTATATGGAATCCAATTTTTTTTGCACAGATTTGCGTTTATTCAGGCTGTGGTGTTAAACTATTGATCAGCTGATGAACAGCTTCATCAAAATCCCTTATATGAATTTTCATGTTTGTCTGTAAAATATAAAAACCAGCAAAGCTCCTCTTCAAACTCTGGCCTTCGTTGTGGATCTAGAGATTTGTTCACGTAAATACCACACATGTCTCTGTGTTTGGATTGGATTAAAAAACCATCTAGGATATTTCATCTCCTGTTTTAACATAATTTTACAGTGTATTTTTTTTAGCTTTTATATCTTTATGTAGAGAACAGGAGAGTGGATTCTCAATAACACACCATCTCTGTGCTGTTTTCATCCATTTTCCATCCATCCTTAAAACCTGTGTGTAAAAACCAAACAACAACAAATGGACTAAAACCCAAACTAATGAACGTACACTTTTCAAACTCTACCCACAGAAAAGCTTCAGCAGGAAGTAAAAAAGAGAGAACAATAAGATGAGAGTTTAAAGACCTTCACAGTGTGTTCCCTCGTCTCTGCGCAGTAATTAGCATCACAATGTCTCCCTGTACATTCCTGTTGAATAGTCTCTGCATGGTCAAGTGAGACACGATGAATTCGTTAAGCAGACATTGCCATGGAGATCGTTATTCCACCTTGGAATAACTTCACCAGTTTTAAAACCTTTAAAAAACTGCTTTTTTTATTTGACTTTTTTTTCTTTTCTTTTCTTTTTTGGTTATTTCATGAATAATCTTCTTTTAAGGCTTTGTGAAACATTTTAAGTCTCTTTCATCCATTTTAACACTGAATAATTTATCGTTTTTAAGCTTTTTCACCCTCAAGTGTTTGTATGTAACATTTTTAGAAACACATATATATGTTTGGTTAAAAGGATTGAAGAAGACTACAAATATTCTGACACAGGCAAATATGAATTTCAACCACATGAATCATTGAATTTAGGAGTAAATAACTTTTAAATAGGTGTCCACTGTAGTGACCACTATGCACCACAGGGTTAAAAGTTGTAAAGTGGCCATTAATTGAATATTTCTGCCTTGAAATCACATTTATTTTAGCTGTTTGGTTTTTAACATGGAGCTCTATGGAGACTGACTCACTGTTAGAGACCAACTCTAGTGGACACTCTGGGAACTGCACTTCAAAAAGTACAAGATATTTGTCAGTGCACAAGCTTCAGAGCAATGAAATTACATTTCAGTTCCAAGAAACATAAAAAAGACATAGACATATATAACAGGAGGAGGACAGGAGCGAGATAAGTGTTGGGACACATGGAGTACAAGAGGGAGGAAGAGGGGAAAAAAACAAATCCCAAACTCGGCTCCTGTAGGGGGCACAGTGTGGGATTAGGTTAAAAAACACACTTCTGCAGATACACTTTGACAATGTTAGTGTGTTTAAAGACAGATATATATGCCTCAGACCCTAGAGATAAAAATGTAGGTATCAGGGATGTATGCTGCATCCACCTTGAGTGTGTGTGTGTGTGTGTGTGTGTGTGTGTGTGGGGATCATTACCTCTCTCAGGTTTGTCTGTAAAATGACTGAGATGAAGTATTGCTCATTAAATTCTATATGCGCCTGGGGCAGCTGGAGTAATGGAGTGTGTATTTGTGTATTTGTGTATTTGTGTGTTTCTAATGCAGAGGACACAAAGAAGAGGGACAGAAAAACAGAAAAGGAACAGAACTTGTAAAAACTTCAGGGATTCACCTTTTCATCTGTATTTCTCTCTGTGTGTGTCCAGCTGTGGGAAGCATTATTGGCTGAGGAGAGGCAATAATACAACCCACAAAGCACACACACACACACACACACACACACCTGCATCTAACACACAAGGTCATACTTTGGGATCGGGGGTTATGCAATATTAATATTGTTAATAAATATGATTATTATTTTACAGCCTTCAGCCCAATATAACAGCCTGGAGGAAGGTTCAGATAGCATTCTAACTATATATCTGTGTGTGTGTGTGTGTGTGTGTGTGTGTGTGTGTGTGTGTGTGTGTGTGTGTGCAGATCAAGCCTCTGCAGCTTCTTCTTGCAGCCTTTGGGAGCTTGATTTTGTTTGTTTGATTGTGTTTTATTATTTACTATTTACCTGCAAAGGAAGGTCTTTTTTTTATTAGATTTATTATTCAATAATTTGTTACGCAGGTTTGTTCCCAAGAGTTTATGTGTAGTTTTTGTTTAAGTTGATCCCAAACAGGGTTGCCAAAACTTTATTTTTCTTTTATCCAGCCTGATCCCAGTATTGGCTTCTTTATATGAACTTTTCATGTTTTTTGTTTTTTTTTCTCACGGGAATTCAGGTTAAATCAGATTTAACCTGCAGCCAGTTGCATATGAGATTCTTAAGTAGATGTTTTCAAAAGCTCAAAACACATAAGCTAAGCAGTTAGCAGCTAAAACCTGTTAGAGAAACATTGAGTCAAAGTGATTTTTAATGTTTTCATTTGTTTTCAAACGCTCTAAGTACAGTTGTGCTCATAAGTTTACATACCCTCCAGCAGAATTTATGATTTCTTGGCATTTTCTCAGAGAATATGAATGAAAACACAAAAACTTTTCAGTCACCTTATGGTTAGTGGTTGGGTGAAGACATTTATTAACAAACAACTGTGTTTACTCTTTTTTTTTGTTTGTTTATTTTGATGACAGAAACTTCGAAAAACTTTTGTGCTGGTTGTGGATGAGGGTCTTTATTTTCAGTCTACCATTTTGACTGGTAAGAAGAACCGTTTTTCGGAGGTCAAGGACATTTAAGAACGAGACAGAACGTACTTGACGTCCAAACTCTAGAGGGGTCTCACCGAGTTACTATAACTCCAGTCCTCTGACTCTACCGGTGAGGTCTTGGAAGTGAAATAAGAGCTGTAGTTAATGGCAGGTCCACTTGGCCTTGTGTTGTTATTATTGGATATGTACATTTTTGAGCACAATGTAACTCTGACTGATTATACAGTCTTAAATATTGATATATGTGTTTAATTAAGGGTGTAATTATTGACATTTTTTAAAGATACATTTTAGATGGTTGTCACATTCTGGGCTCTAACAGGCCTAAATTAAACCTGGGTTATTGAGGGTTTTAAAGAGATGCTACTCTGTTTACGCTTTTTAGATCATAATAACAACAGAAACTTCCTAAATGACCTGATCAAGTTTCCCTCCCCCAGTTCTTAATAGCGTGTATTTCCCCCTTTAACATCAATGACAGCTTGAAGTCTTTTGTGCTGGTTGTGGATGAGGGTCTTTATTTTCTCAGATGGTAAAACTGACCATTCTTCTTGGCAAAAAGCCTCCAGTTCCTGTAATAAGAACGAGACAGAACGTACTTGACGTCCAAACTCTAGAGGGGAGAGTGGCTCAATGATATTGAGGTCAGGAGACTGAGATGGCCACTCCAGAACCTTCACTTTATTCTGCTGTAGCCAATGGCAGGTCCACTTGTCCTTGTGTTTTGGATCATTGTCATGTGTGAACGTCCAAGTACGTCTCATGTGCAAAGTTTTTTGACAATAAATGGCTTTACCCAACCACTAACCATGAGTGAAAGAAAAGTTTTTGTCACCTTATCTCAAAGAAACATGATAGAATTAAAACTAGTTTGACTATAGATAAATGCATCTTTTGTCTATTTCTTCTTTATCTTAGCTTGTGCTGATATTTATAAACCTGACTTGAAGTATACTCTTTACCTTCTTCCTCCTCTTCCTCTCTCTACTTTACGTTCCTCTCTGTCATTTTTCTTCTATTGACCTCATCTTTATCTCCTCTTCTCTGCTTTTAACCTCCTCTCCTCCCTCCTCTCCTCCCTCCTCTCCTCCCAACTCTGCATCCCGCCTCCTTCCTCCCCAGCTCTCCTGCTCTTCTTGAACATTTTAGCGGCACAAAACGGGCGGAATAATCTCTTTGGCATTTAAGTGAACCGATGCTTTCTGATGACCTAGCTGTGGCACCGTGTTCCTCCTCAGGCGCAGAGCTAAATTACAGCAACCTTCACATCGAGCAAAGAGCATCCCTGAGAAAATTGTCTCTCTTGGGAAAAAATTGTATCTCTATTTAGTCCTGCAATAACAGCGCAAGGAAGCCAGAGGGGAGATTCATCCCCGCTACTCCACCTAAACACAGTTTTAAAAAAATGAGGGGCATTTTGATCTCCTGTTGTACGTCCCTGATCCCGTCCTCTTCTTTCCTTCAATATCAAACCAAGATTCTTCTCATATCCATCTTTCTTTTTGGTTTTCCCATTTCATTGCTTATCCATCTAAAGCATTATCATCTCTAACTCTTTTCCCATCCTTGTATCTTTCTTTCCTTCTCTCTTTTTGGAGCCTATCTTATTTTTTACATGAGGATGGTGAAGGTCGGTGACTTCTCTTGGTTTCTAGTTTCATCTTTGGAGATGCAAACAAAGTGAGAATGAGCAAGAGTCTTATTTTAAAGTGTAAAGTAGGCTGATTTCTGCAGAAAGGGAGACAACAAAGCAATTATCTCTGAGATAAAGTTAGGAGGAAAGTGTTTGAGTTCTTAACCTCTTTGTAGTTTCACAGCTGAAGAAAGGAGAGTTTCACTAATTCGTTGTTATAGAAGAATGATCCTTACTGCGAGTCAAGATAAAAATAAAACACCCATTTTGTGAACACTGTTTCTCTGTTTATAATCTCTGTCTTCCATTATAAGTGCTCTGGATACAGAATATAAGAATTGTGCTTCACTTTTATGACAAAACGTAAATGCAAACACAGCAAAAGTTATGGGTGGAAACCTTTTCTGGCAGGTACAGTGTCACTGACTTAAATAATTTGTATCACCAATTCTCAAATTTTCTTATATATGATCAGAAATGTTTACAAAATAAAGCACATGGTGTTAGCACATTAACTGGGAATTATAGAGGGGGGGTACCTCTGAGCGTAACTATCATGGTCAAACCTACAAAAATCTCTTGTGTCCATAGTAAATTGCAAACAGGAAGTTCAAGAATTTCAGCTAAATGTTGGTTTTTGACGATTTCTAGGGTATGTATTGGAACAAAATCATACTAGAGATTTTTTCAGATCTTCAACATTGATGATTTAAAGTTATTAAAGGATTCTCAAAAAGTCGTTAAATGATTTTTTTGTTAATCTGTACCATAAATGACAGTCAAACTTGATGCTTTTTTGTCATAAATGCGAAACTCGATATCTCTTGTGTCCAATGGTGGATCCGTTCTGAAATGGACAGACATGATCAGTGTCACAGCCTGAGTTTTTTATGACATATATATGTCACATGCTGCCATAGCAACATGCCCCAACAGACACACGGGGGCGAGTGCCCGTTTATCACTGATAGTGGCTTTAATTTGTGTCTGAAATTAATCAAAGCTTTCAACAAATGGAAAAATGGAGCTCAAAATGATACTTCCATGGTTGTTATAAAGAACATTCAGCTTGGATATGATTTCACAGAGGGCTTCACTATCTATGTTCACACACACACACACACACACACACACATGCAGAAATATATGGAACATGAAAAATAGACTTTACTATAGAGGTGAAGTGCACCGTGGTATATGCACTCACATATGTGCACATTTCAACACTACACTCCCGGCTGCTTGCAGATCCATATCTTCTTCATATTACACACACACACACACACACACACACACACACACACACACACACACACACACACACACACAGCCACGCTAAGGGCAGGCTGATCTGACTGGAGAGGGAATGATTTCTCCATATACTCATCTCGGTCTCCATGATTATGGCCGTCGGTACAAATGGCAAATAATGGCGGCAATGTGCTGTGAAATGAAACCCCATTATGTGTGAGTGTGTGTGTGTTCATGTGTGTATGTGTGTGTGTGTGTGTGTGTGTGAGAGAGAGACATAGTGAGAGACAAAAGGACAGGCTGCTCTGGTCCGGGTGAAAAGAAAGGATGACAGTCCGCTGAGGTTAGAGGGAGAGAAACAAGAGATGAGTGAGGATGATGAACCCGCTGAGACAGAGCAGCGTGTGTGTGAAAGTGTATGTGAGTGTGACAGCGTGTGTGTGTGTGTGTGTGTGTGTGAGTGTTTGTGAGAGAGAGAGACAGAGAGAAAGCAAGCAGAGGTATGATTGCTGGCAATCATCCTCTACAATATGATCAGGCCATCAAAGTGTCAAGCTACAGCAGTCCACACAGTCACAAACACACACACACACACACAGTCAAACAAACACACACACACTTACACACACACAGATGTTTAAAGTCAGGCAGGGTCTTTGAGGCTGCAGACTCACTCCTCCTTAAAGCCTCACTTTCAATATTTGACCTGTTAGTCATGAAGAAACAGCAGACAGACGGAGCAGCTCGTTAAAACACACAATTTCAACCATCAGAGCAGATCGACCACAGTTCACTCTTATTTTGTCTGTTTCATTCAAGTTCCATCTTTTCTTATCAAAGAAGTGTGAGTGACTGTTAGAGCTGCTTGTGGCAACTCAAACCACAAACACTTCCCCTACTGTCAGACTCATAAAACAACTCCATAAAGTTTAGCAGAGAGAGCCCAGCTACTTGATTGTGATTGAGCTGTTTAACATCAAATGATGGTACTGTGTGATGAAAGATACACGATTCCTACTGTGAAACACGGAGGTGGATCACTGATGTTTTGGGGATGTGTGAGCTACAAGGGCTCAGGAAACTTGGTCCAAACTGATGAATGAACCTACTTACGTCGTACAATAGTCTTTTATGACCTCCTTTTAAATGTGAGTAGTCGGGTCTTCGACGTGTACTCTGCATGAACCTGCAAGTGTGTACTGTTACTAGGTTTTGTGTTCCTGTTCACCTGGACGGTAACCGATGTCGTCCTATTTCACTTCCAAGACCAGTGGCCATCTCAGTCTCCTGACCTCAATTAGTAACTCGGTGAGACCCCTCTAGAGTTTGGACGTCAAGTTGCAAGACAGAGCAAGAATTTACAGGAACTGGAGGCTTTTTGCCAAGAAGAATGGTCAGTTTTACCATCTGAGAAAATAAAGACCCTCATCCACAACGAGCACAAAAGACTTCAAGCTGTCACTGATGTTAAAGGGGGAAATACACGCTATAAGAACTTTTCATCAGGCTCATTGTGACAGTGGCACATTAAAATGAGTGAGTGTGAAAAAGAAATAATGAAAATATGATGAAACACAGGTGCTCAAAACTAAAGAAAGAAATGTGATGAACTGTGTTTTTAACAAATAAAAATAGTTCTTTTCCAATGTAAAAAAGGGTTTGAAAGAGGGGTATGGTCAACTAAAAGATAGGAAATGTAATAAATGTGTCCAACTAAATTGCCACGAAAAGTTATAAATAAAGGATGTGGCGTTGAGCTGTCATTGATGTTAAAGGGGGAAATACATGTGATTGTTTGTTTGTTAATAAATGTCTTTACCCAACCACCAACCATGAGTGAAAGAAAAGTTTTTGTGTTATCATTCACATTCTCTGAAAAATGGACAAGAAATCATAAATCCTGCTTATAGTAAAGCAGAGCTGTGGATGTATAAAATTGTAGAATAGAAAAGTATTTTGTTGTAGGATTCTGCCTCGACAGCAGGAAGCTGATGAAAGATCTCAGTCCTCGGGGAGCTGATCAAACATGCAGACGACATATTTCCAAACCTCTCTCTCTCTCTCTCTCTCTCTCTCTCTCTCTCTCTTTAATGAATGCGTGATGTGTTTATGACTCTTTCCTTATGTTGCACAGCTGTTTCACAGCATCAACATTCACATCCACAGCAACCATAACGTGTCATCCATCACGTGGCAGCGAACGCCGCACGGTTTCCCAGAGATCATCACTCAAACCATTTCAAAATAAGAGTTAATGTATTCTGTTTCTCATTTG
>RPOG01001535.1:18582-41106 GCA_008086565.1 Thalassoma bifasciatum
GTTTCAAGATGCACAATAAGGAGGCACTTGAGGAAAAATGGGCTGAAGAAAGACATTTCTACACAAATGCCACAAAGTTTCCTGCTTACAATACGCCAAACAGCACAGAGACAAGCCTCAAAACTTCTGGAACAAAGTCATTTGGAGTGATGAGAGCAAAAGTGAACTTTTTGTCCACAACCATAAACATTGTTCCATTTGGAGAGGAGTCAACAAGGCCTATGATGAAAGGTCCACCATTCCTACTGTGAAACACGGAGGTGGATCACTGATGTTTTGGGGATGTGTGAGCTACAAAGGCTCAGGAAACTTGGTCCAAACTGATGAATGAAGGATGAATGCAGCATGTTATCAGAAAATACTGGAGGAAAATTTACACTCATCAGCCCAGAAGCTGCACATGAGACGTACTTGGACGTTCACACATGACAATGATCCAAAACACAAGGACAAGTGGACCTGCCATTGGCTACAGCAGGATAAAGTGAAGGTTCTGGAGTGGCCATCTCAGTCTCCTGACCTCAATGGGCCTCGTACGCACAAATTTGTGATTCATCAGTATTTTCTTACTTCAATTTCTTATTCAAGACTCTTTCAACTAAACATATGACACATTAAAACTTTAAGTAAAACGAAAAGTCTTAAATACAATTCAATATTAAGGGCTGTGAACTGACTATTTATGAAATAACCATGAAATTGATACTTGTTCACCCTTATCATACTCACACTTATACTTTGTTTACATTAATATGTAATCAATTTTAACGTTGACTGCTCTGACAGCAGCCAACATGACAATGATCCAAAACACAAGGACAAGTGGACCTGCCATTGGCTACAGCAGAATAAAGTGAAGGTTCTGGAGTGGCCATCTCAGTCTCCTGACCTCATATAGTAACTCGGTGAGACCCCTCTAGAGTTTGGACGTCAAGTACGTTCTGTCTCGTTGAATTTACAGGAACTGGAGGCTTTTTGCCAAGAAGAATGGTCAGTTTTACCATCTGAGAAAATAAAGACCCTCATCCACAACCAGCACAAAAGACTTCAAGCTGTCATTGATGTTAAAGGGGGAAATACACGCTGTTAAAGAGTATATAAAACAGTAAACAGTTGTTTGTTGATAAATGGCTTCAACTGTATAACAAAGTTCTGTATCATTCTGATGTATTTACCCGTTGAGTATGCACGCCACATATGTCACACATACGCCACAAAATCCAAACAGAAAACATGCTCTGACCGCCTGTTATGACCTCAGATGGTTGTGTGTGTACCTGTATAAGTCTGTGCATGTGTGTTAGCTCGCTTCCTTCATGCTACTGGGACCAATTGGAACTGACAGTTTGCTGGCAGAAGCTTTAAAACGCTGACTGGTGCTGTCGCTCAACCTCTGTGCTTGGCGTTTGTTTTGACGTCGTTCTGTTTGTGTGTGTAAAAATCAGGAAACTGTGTTAGTTTAAAACTCAGCCGGCTTTGACCTTTCTCATTGCTCTTGTTTAAAGCAGCTCCTTTAGTTTAGTTTGTGTCAATAGTTTGAGTTAGACATTTGAGAAAACCTTGTTTGCTGATTGTTTTTGCAAGAAATCATTGGTTTGTAAAAACATCTTTTTTTAAAGGTAGGGTCTGCAGGATTTTCCTAAAAATTTAAATACCAGTACACAGGTGACTTTGCAAATTGATGATAGTGAGTTAGAAGCTACGGAGAGAGGATGATGCCATATTTTCAGGTTGCCTCATTTACCTGCAGGAAGTCAGGTGTAAGGCTCTCGAGTCTCTCCCACGTAGAAACGTGATGCTGCAGGTGCTCACAGGGCTGGTGAGTGTGTTTTCATAGCTACAGTCTGAGGCAAAGTTCCCACACATCCTGGAAAACCTGAAAATGGAAGAGATAAAATGATCAAAAATGATGAAACTAAACTTTTCCTGCTGTGATTTCTCAAAGATACAAAGAATTATTCTGAGTGCTCACATAAAACGATTTCTTTGTGTCACCTCTTTGTCTCCCTGCAGAATAAAAAGATGCTTTGATATTTGGAAAACTTTCCACTGAGGAGGAAAGTGCAAAAAACAAGAGAGGAAGAAGTTGGATATGGGCACTACAGGTGTGTGTGAGTGTGTGTGTGTGTGTTTTTGCTGTGTCTCGTACAGTAAAGATGCGGCCGCAGAGACGTGGACGATGTCCAGCAGGGAGACAAGGCCGAGCAGCGGACTTCATTATGATTCTATGAAGAAGGCTGACTTATCACCTCTGAGTCCCCTGGTCGTACACTCACTGCTCATACTAATACACACACTCACACACACACACTCACACACACACACACGCTGAGCGGAAACATGACCCCTGCTCCTGCTGCGTGAATCACAACATGCAGGACGACACAAATATGCTAATGTATGCATAATCTTTCAGGTTGGGCTTCATGTCACTACACAGATGATTACTCAATATAACAAAAGTGAGCACGCACACACACACACACACACGTATATAAACACCACACACACTGAGGGTGACCTTTGACCTGTGCTGCTGCAGAGCTGTTTTTGCAGGAGGGCAGCAATCTCCTGGAGTTGTTTTCATTGGCCTGTCGCTTGGTGGTAGGTCACACACATCTACTGTTGTTCTCTTTCCCCTCACACACACACACTACCTGCTTGAGTCTACACACACATGCAGGGATTGACACCACAGTGACCCTCTGCTCACCTCGCTGCAGCTCCCTGTAGCTCCTGGTAATAGAAAAATAAGACAGAAGGAGAACAGACCAGCGCGTCTCCCTGCAGGATCAGCGGGCTGCGTACCTGACAGGTATTCCTAAAGGTCGGGGGGTCGAATCCTGCAGGCAAAATACTCCTACACCGACTCTCTCTCCTGCTGCTCCGGCTCTACTTTCACCACAGTGTGAGCAGGCTTTGAATTCTGTTGGAGTGTCTCAGTTTGTGGATGTTTGTTGGACACACGCAGGCGTCACATACGGGCTGAGCTGCACTTTTTCAGGTTCGTCCAGCTTTGCATCGCTCTATCCGCGAGTGGATAACTCAGCACCGCTCACGCGTCAAGTGATTGTTCCGGCGCAGATGTGAGTCCCTGATTGCGCTCTAATGTCAAAGTGAAGCACCTTGATGGTGTGTTATATGTGTCTTATCTATATGCTAACTAGCTGTGTGCACAAACATCGTTATTCTGCGCACAGCTCACCCTGTACCCGCTGATTACATGGATCCATCAGCCAGAGAGGCGTTTCCAATTGTTTTTCCATCCCGCTGCAATCAACACACGCTCAGGCGAGTGTGTGCTCATGCTTACACACACTTACACATGCCTTAAACAAATGCAAACACTCATGCACACCAAGAAAAGAGGAGAAACATTCCTCCTGACTCATTTTTTACATCACTGTCTTTGTCTCAGTTTCACTGTATCCATAAAGCCGCAGAAATCTGTCTGACTGCAGCTCCGTGACTTCAAACTGACCATGTCTTACTTTGATTTCATGATAGAAGAAGTTATAAAGGATGAAAAGATGCAGAACTAACCCCATCATAATGCAGACTCCTTAAAAGTGTCAGGCTTCATGATGTTTGTTTGCAAGAAGAGAAATGCAAACTGTTTACGAAGTGAAAACTTATGGACTTTGGTCTCTTTGGTCTCTCTCTCTCCACAAAATCTCCTTATAGTGACAGGTAACTCACAAAAGGGCAAAGAGGAAGAGATAGTTTTTCTCCTGTGTTTCTTGTGTTGAATTCTCATCATAGAAATGCTCTGTCTGTATGCATCGGGGCAGAACTCTGCTGTGCACGATGTACAGAGCAAAGAGAATTGTGAATGCATGACCATGTAGAGACAGAAATGACATCCTGTCATGCAAATAAGATAATTAAAAGAGGCAATTGAGACTGTTAAATCAAATTAAGAAAAAAACCTGAAAAAAAACAAGGTATAGTACATGAACTGAAATCTAAGCAAGTCACTGTCTTATTTTTAGTGAACAAAAGTCTAATTATTCTAGATATGAACCACATTCAACTGACCAGTTCAAAAAAAAGTCCTATGTCAAGCTATTTAAAGACAAAACAGGTCTAGTTGCTTGTTAAATAAGTATAGACAAAGACTGCCAACGGGATGAGAAAAAAAGTGTCTTATATTATGGCATCTTTCGAATTCCAAAAAACTTGACGACAACATCTTTCTTAAGAGATATGTCATCATTAAGATGATGACATTTAGCTTCATTCATTTAGATACGTTAGGGTTCTTTGAACACTAAATGAAAACTGTAAGTTGCATGAAAATGTCTGGTTGTCCTCCAGTGAATTAATCGAAATGATACTACAACGTGTAGTCAACCTCTATAAAGTTTTGGCTATTACAGAGCTACCAGTGTTTTAGTGTACAGAGTGACCCTGCCGATCATTACTGACACTTTAAACTGAGAATCACCAGTTAACACGGTCACTTTTAACTCCAAAACATAGGTAGCTTTGTAAAGACACGGAGCAAAAGTTTTGCGAGAGCTCACAAAAAAACCCCAAAACCCCAACAATTTTTTGGACCAAAATAATCACATCTTTATAAACTATTATGCAAACTGTTAATTCCTCCAGCTATAAATTTGGTTTCCTGTCCCCCTGCTGGCTGCATGTCGGAGCTTAGCAGGGTCATTGTGAAAAAAATAAAGTGCAATAACCTGATGGTGTATGATTATGTGACCCCTGTTTTCTGATGAGGGTTGTGTGAGGTGGTTAGGCTCAGGAGCCAGTTTGGGCAACTAAATGAGGATTCTTCTGTAGGTTTTTGAGCTGTGAGGAGAATCTGAGGTAAACTGAGAAACTGAACATCCCAACTTTATGATTTGCTCTGGTCTGACAGCCTTTGATTTGTTTTTGTACAATGAGTTTTGTTTCATATCTAGTCCCTGTGAGAGAAAACTTTGCGTCTAACTTTTACCTCTTTGACACTGTTTTCAAATCCATCTTCATAACCGAGTTTGAGAGTTAAGCAGTAAAAGCTGACATGAAAAGAGCTGAACTGGCCTTTAAATGTGACCAGACAGGCTCTGTTTCTGCTCCATGTTTCAGAATAAACATCAGCCTATGAATAACATTAGCACCACCTGCTCCGCTGCCAAGCACTTGTGGTTTGACGTGTTGCTCCTTGTAAACCGTCATTTTCACAGGCGCCTGTTAAAGTCCGACTTCATTTCCTCTGGAAGTTGTTTAAGAGCGGCTGTGTTGGCTTGTTTGAATTCATATGAGGACGATTATGTCTCTATTTCCCGTGAATGGCTGTTTCTAAACACTCCAGATGATGCGCCTCGACATTTTCACTGTCAGCTGTTAACGCGTGTTGCCTCACAAAATCAGCTCCTACAAAATAAAACCCTGTCAGACAAAGAGCAGAGGTTTTACTCTGGAGTGAGTATTTATTTTAATCATTTGTAAATTGTGTTTTTGAATTTAATTGAGTCATATTTTTGATCAATGCCGCTGCCTCTGAGTTCTCTCAGACAGTTTTGACACCAGAACAAAAGCTCAGTCTGTGTGAGTTTGTTCGCATAAACACTTAAAATGTTTCTGTGTGTTTTCTCTCAAATAGACTTGTCTCCGGGGGCAGTTGTGCGATTATTGACTTAGTATTTACTGTGACTGTGACTGAAAGTGCTGCCGTCCCAGCGGCACAAATGGCCTGTTTGATTGCTGCTTTTTATGTAGAAGCTGTTTATTAAGTGGAGCTCTTTCTGTCACGGCTGAAAATCGCCACATCACACATGTAATCTGCAGTCGTCTGAGGCGTGGAGGGTTTAAAAATGATGAAAACGAGGTGCAGTTTGGTGGGTGTAAGTGTGAGGAGTAGATAAACCAGTAAATATTTACTCACAATTTCTTTAAAAAGCACAAGAGATTCAAGAGGTCATGTTAAAAGTTTTTAAAAAGAAGGAAAAAAAATAAGAAAATAAGAAGAGGCACAACTCCTCTGCACCCGTTTAACCCATGAGACTTTCTGTTAAAGGTCAAGAAAGACAGATAATAGTTGGCACTTCATGAAAAGACTGTACTCAAGTAAAAATAGAGTAAAAGCAACATCAAATGTTGATTTGATGGCAGCAGCAGGAACATGTTTCTACTCACGTGTCATCAGCTCTGAACTGTGAGCTCCAGTTTTAAATCTGACAAAAAAAATCAAGTTTGATGTATTTGAATATATAAACTTTAATGCAGAGCTTCAAAGAATTTAGTATATCTGATGATTGGCATTTGTTACATGGAAATGAGGCAGGCTTTGAGCCTCCTCATTAACAGCTACAGGGTTGTTTACCTGTCAATCAACTGAGCGATGCTTCTGATTGGTTTAACTCCTGATTTTAGTGTCTTTTAAACAAAGAGTTTGAAAAATGAAAATCAAACCCCTGGACAATGTGTACTGACTGGGTTAGCTCTTTTGTCAGAGGGCCTGTTTTTAAAAAATTAGAAGGCCAGTTAGTCAGAAAATCAGAAAATCAGAGGACCTGTTTTTCAGAAAATTAGAAGGCCTGTTAGTCCAAAAAATCAGAAGGTCAGTTTGTCAGAAATCAGAGGGCCTGTCAGTCAGGGTGTCAGAGGCCTGTTAGTCAGAGGATAAAAGTCCTTGCTTGTTAGGAAACCTGGAGGCCCTGTTAATCAGAAAACAAGCAACCCTGTTTGTCAGAAACTTTGTAGACTTATTGGTCAAAATTTCGGAAGGCTTGTTGGTCAGAAAATCAGAGGGTCTGTTAGTCAGAAAATATGAAGGCCTTTATTCAGAAAACAAAGAGCCTGTCAATCAGAAAATAAGAAAATCAGATGACTTTGTCGTCAAGAAATCAGAAGGCCTTTCAGTCATAAAAACTGGTGGTCAGAAAGTCAGTAGGCTTGTTAGTCAGGAAATTAAAATCCTTATAGGTCAGAAAACCTGAAAGCTGGTTAGTCAGATAGCCTGTGGGTCAGAAAACCAGATGGCCTTTCAGTCAGAAACTAAGAAGTCTTGTTGGTCAGGAAATGAGAATGAAGCCGTTAGACGTCATTCTCATTAGAAAGCAATCAGAAGGCTTGTTGGTCAGAAAATCTGAAGGCTGGTTAGTCAGCCTGTGGGTCAGAAAACTAGATGGCCTGTCAATCAGAAAATCATATGGCTTGGTAGTCAGGAAATCATAAGGCTTTTCAGTCATAAAAACTTTAGGTCAGAAAGTCAGAGGGCGTGTTAGTCAGGAAATTAAAATCCTTATAGGTCAGAAAATCTGAAGGCTGGTTAGTCGAATGGCTTGTGAGTCAGAAAACCAGACGGCCTGTCAATCAGAAACTCAGAAGTCTTGTTGGTCAGGAAATCTGAATGTATATAGGTCAGAAACCTGGACTGCTTGTTACTCAGAAAATCATAAGGCTTTTCAGTCATTAAAACTGTAGGTCTGAAAACCAGTAGGCTTGTTAGCCAAGAAATCAAAATGCTTATAGGTCAGAAAATCAAAAGGCTGGTTAGTCAGATAGCCTGTGGGTCAGACAACCAGACGACCTGTCAATCAGAAACTCAGAAGTCTTATTGGTCAGGAAATCTGAATGCTTATAGGTCAGAAAACTAGACTGCTTGTTAATCAGAAAATAATAAGGCTTTTCAGTCATAAAAACTGTTGGCCTGAAAACCAGTAGGCTTGTTGGCCAAGAAATCAAAATGCTTATAGGTCAGAAAATCAAAAGGCTGGTTAGTCAGAAACTAAGAAGTCTCGTTGGTCAGGAAATGAGAATGAAGCCGTTAGACGTCATTCTCATTAGAGAGCAATCAGAAGGCTTGTTGGTCAGAAAATCTGAAGGCTGGTTAGTCAGGAAATCAGAGGGCCTTTCAGTCATAAAAACTGTAGGTCAGAAAGTCAGTAGGCTTGTTAGCCAAGAAATCAAAATGCTTTTATGTCAGAAATCTGAAGGCTGGTTGGTCAGATGGCCTGTAGCTCAGAAAACCAGACGACCTGTCAATCAGAAATTAAGAAGTCTTGTTGGTCAGGAAATGAGAATGAAGCCGTTAGAAGTCTTTTTTTTTTTACATTTTATTTATTTATTTATTAATTTAAACGTCATTCTCATTAGAAAGCAAGTCAGAAGGCTTGTTAGTCAGAATATCAGAACGCTCGTATGTCAGAAATTCAGAGCTACATTCTGGTTAGAAAGCATCTCAGTTAGAAAATCAGACGACCGGTTAGCTAGAAAGATTGTTGCCCGTTAGTCATTTTCTGACTAACAGGCTTTCTGAGAGGTTGGCATTGAGATGATAGAGGATAAAAGGTACTCTGATCTGTGCTGTTCTTTAAACCAGGCTGTAAAGGTGTGTTTTAATCCTGTAAAAGTCGGCTTTTTGCCCTGGGTGTGTATGTGGTTTCCTGCCTCAAGTGGACACTTGAAGAACTGCAGGCTTCTTTCCTCACAACAACTTTAAAAAATATCCAATTATGTATCGAGTGCGACAAAACTTTTTCAATACAGATTACAACAGCATGGCTCTGTAGTAGAAGAGTCCAGGTGATAAAAAAATTTAGTAAAGGTTGCCTCAAAAAAAAGAAGAAGGTCCATCCTTGCTTTATCTTCAATGCTTTTTCTTGGTCACTGGGGCTAAACCCTTTCCCAGGTGTCTTTGGGCAAGAGGTGAAATAAACCCTGGACAGAGTCATGTCAGATGTTTTGGTCTTAGAAATGTGTTTTTAAAACGCAGAAACCTGCAGTCATCGACTTTTCTTCATTCTCTTATTACTGAACATGAAGAACAATGTTTTGAATCTGATAAAATCGACAGAAGCCTTGAACCAGCATTTCTTTCAGCGTGACTTCTACATGAAACATCTTCGGAGACGAGATGGGTTTATGAAGGAGAAACAAACACAAACCTTCATCTCTGAAGGTCAACAGGTTTTTCTCTGCACAGACAGAGAGAGAGAGAGAGAGAGAAGAGATACAAGCTGCTGCTGCTGCTGCTGGAATTTTCTATGTCTCTATTTCTCTCTCACACACACACACACACACTGAGCCGCAGGTCTATTTTCTCATCCTCCACTTTTGTCTACATCTGTAACACACACACATACACACACCTGCCCTGCCTGGTGCTTGTAATGCATTCGGTGATGAGGGTCAGTGGCCTTTCAGATCTTCACTGAGGTGAGGAGAATGAATACAGCCCAGAAGAGGAGGACGGGAGCGAGAGAGGAGAAAGAAATCAAATGAAAGGATGAAAGGAGAGGAGATTAAGCAGTCAAAGGATGATTTCCTCCATAACACCATATCTTTATTTACCTGTGAGGTCCTCCGAGCACAGACGTTACCACGCACTAATGTCTGTCTGTATTAAATGAGGCTTCAGCTCAACACGCACAGGTCATGTGACTTCACCTGGCCTTCTGCAAACATCACATGACTCTGATAAGTCAAGAAAAATGAAGCCAGGGTTTCTTATTGTAAGCATGTTCATATGAAAAGTTCATGTGAATAATATCGTATACTGAAAAACCTGAAATCTACGAATGTGTGTTGGTCTTATTTTTAGTCTGATTACACTTGATATGAACCAAATTTCTCCAACAAGGACAAATTGTACTCAAGTGAGAGCACTGTTACTTTAGAATAATATCACTCAAGTAAAAATAATTTCCAAAATGACCCTGATAAAATTTGTCCTGATAACAAAAACACAAGTCGGCTCCTGACAGACACTTGCATCTTTCATCCAGTGCTGCACTGACATTTCTGGATTCTGAGTCATGAGGAAAGAAAAAGAATTGTCAAAGTTTCTGCAGGAAAAGTGAATCCAACTGTATAAAACAGGAAAGGGATATAAAAAGATATCCAAGGAACTGAGGATGCCAATAAGCAGAGTTCAAACTCTAATGAAGAAGTGGAAAATGAGGGATTCTGTTCAAACCAAACCACGGTCAGGTAGAGCAACAAACATTTCAGCNCCACCATTCCTACTGTGAAACACGGAGGTGGATCACTGATGTTTTGGGGATGTGTGAGCTACAAAGGCTCAGGAAACTTGGTCCAAACTGATGAATGAAGGATGAATGCAGCATGTTATCAGAAAATACTGGAGGAAAATTTACACTCATCAGCCCAGAAGCTGCACATGAGACGTACTTGGACGTTCACACATGACAATGATCCAAAACACAAGGACAAGTGGACCTGCCATTGGCTACAGCAGAATAAAGGGAAGGTTCTGGAGTGGCCATCTCAGTCTCCTGACCTCAGTATCATTGAGCCACTCTGGGGAGATCTCAAACCTGCAGTTCATGCAAGACAGAGCAAGAATTTACAGGAACTGGAGGCTTTTTGCCAAGAAGAATGGTCAGTTTTACCATCTGAGAAAATAAATTTGGAAGTTTCTGTTGTCAGTTTCTGTGTCCTCCATATTTGATGTTGTTCAAATAACACTTGCACTAAACAGTGAGAGTGGTTTCAGTAAAGTTTGTTATTTATGTGACCTAAAATGTGAAATGTGTGCTGGAAATAACCTAAATATTCTGTTTGATTGTAGTGAAACCTGCAGATCCTCTCTGTCCTCTGTCTGCTGATGACAGCGGGCAGATCAAACGCTCGCTGCTGTGACGGACTCTCCTTTGAAAAAGTGCAGCTGAAAGAATTTTAAAACAGCTCGTGGAGGAGAGATCAGGCAGCAGGCGGGTACCTGTGTGTGTGTGTGTGTGTGTGTGTGTGTGTGTGTGTGTGTGTGAGAGAGAGAGAGAGAGAGAGAAAGAGAGACAGAGATGTGAAGGGCTTCTTTGAAAATAGATGAAAAGTGCTGACATGTGCAGTCACTCCAGCTTTCTACACTCGTCTTCACACACTCAAATATGCAGCGCAGACACACACACTCATCCAGGCTGCTGCTCACACACTTCCTCTCTCTCTCTCTCTCTCCTCCTCTCATGGAGAATCAGAGAAGCCTAACTGTATTAATCCACCTCTCTCTCTCTCTCTCTATTTCTGAATGTAACTCGGTCACACTCTGTTCCATCATTCTTTCACAAACACAAACACAATCACAGACACGGCCGGGAAGCGCTGATCAGATTAATTCAGATATCACTCTGAATGTGTCTCACACACACACAAACACACACAAACACACAGTTATTAGACTCTGACAAGAGCCGTGCTAATCATATTAATCAGCCGAAGGCCTGAATCGATGTTTTCCTCCCTCTGGGTGGTTGGAAGAATTCAGAGCAGGTCTGAGGTGGAATCTTTTATTATCTTCTCTCTGTTTCTAATGCTTATTCAGTCACGGCGTACAACACACAGCGGAAACACGCCTCTGCTGTTCGCTCTGTGCTTTCACTGCTGCTTAAAGGTGCAGGACAAAGAAGAGGCCAAGAAGAAAACAATACAACCAACTCAGAATATGAGACAACATGATTTATGATACACAAAAAGCTGTCTTATTTTGCCGTTTCTATTTGCTGAGATAACTTTTTCCCCTTCATTTTGATGACAAAACAGTCAAAAAGTGTCCTGAGAGTAAATGCTTAGGCCCATTTCTTCTGGACTACTTTGAACTTTCAATATCTGGAGGTTATTTCCTATTTACTGCATGTTATATGAGAGAAAAACAGTTTAAACTGAAGAACAACACAAACATAGAATCAGATGTTGGAGGTTTAGTGATAACAATAATGTTTATGAGTCTTCCTCTCTTATTTTATGAAACAAAGGTCCTTCACAGCATCACCAGATCCTCCAGCATCTCACAGCTTCTCCCTCTCTTTGCACACAAGTCGCTTGAGGATGCCTGCTCATCATCATGAGAGAAAAACTGAAAGTGAAAGTAGAAAAGCAAAGATACTCAGCTACTTACACATGCTTTACAGAACTAACAAGGCATGGTGCAGTGTTTTACAAAGGTTAGCAACAATACAAGCCTCAAATTAGGCTCAAACAGTAAAAATACAACTGGAGACACTTTTTTAAAACAGCAGAACACCATGTGCTGTATAACACACTCACACACATACTCACATACAGTACAAATAGAGCCTGCTACTGCAATCTTAAAAGATTATTATGTATCATCAGTGTTGAAATACACAAATAAAACGACATGAATGCAAAACAACAATGTTTAAAAACAGACTGTACCAGTGCAAAAATATTGTTCAAGAAAAATACTGATTGCACAAAGAGAAGGAGGTCGTGGCAAAGAGGTTGGTGTGTTTAAGAAAGGTTAAATCGATGGCATCATGCAGAGAAAACATCAAAGGACTGATGCAGAAACTATTAAAATTGGGTTAAGAACTGTCTAACACATTATTGGAAGGATGTCTTCCAGGAAGAAATGTGGTTGGGAAAAAAAATTATTGGAGGTCAATGGTAGAACTCAAGAGTATGTTTAATAGTGAAAGTAAGAGCATTTCCACACGCACAATGCAAAGAGAACTCAAGTGTAGCTAAAAGAAAAGCTCTAATCAGTAAAACTAACTGGAAAAAAAGTCTTCAGTTTGTTAGGGAGCGTAAAGATTGGACTCTGGAGCAATGGAAGAAGGTCATGTGGTCTGATGAGTCCAGATTTACCCTGTTCCAGAGTGATGGGCGCACCAGGGTAAGAAGAGAGGCAGGTGAAGTGATGCACCCATCATGCTTAGTGCCTACTGTACGAGCCTGTGGGGGCAGTGCTATGATCTGGGGTTTCTTACCTAAGCTTATTAAAAGAATATGTGTGCAGGATAAATTATGACGATTGCACAAAGTGAAGGAGGAGAATAAGAGACACTGGTGGAGACACATCATCCTATCTGTGAGCTTATCCTGCATCATCAGGGATGTTTCTCTGTTAAGTTAAAACCAGCGAGCAGCTCGTCTGCAGATGAATCTACTCTTAGTCCGAGTGTTGATCTCTGGATTAAATCAGGATGATTCAGCAGAAGAAACGACCCCTGAAATCTGAACCTCAAACTCTGCATGTGTTGTTTTTTTTCCCCACTCTTCTTCTCTGCTTTGCTAAGATTCAATCAATTTCTCTGTTACTGTGACTCCTCTTGTAACGCCAAGCCAGCTAATTTAAATGTGAAGCATTTAAAATGTCAATTACAAGCTAATTAAATTAATGGCACAATGTGATTTAGGGGCTTCACTCCTCTCGCCCTGAGCCACGGATAAATTGTCTCAGCTCAGGAGAGGAAAAAGGCTAAGTGTTTAATATGGCTGCTGCTCCACTCACATAAACACACACACACACACACACACTAACACACACACAACCTGGGGAGACGAGAGGATGAAAGGATGAGGGAGGAGTGGAGAGGAAATGTCAAGCGGAAGGGACTGGAAAGAGGAGAAGGGGACGCTAATGAGGGGAGAAGGAGGGTGGGGAGAGATTTCTGAAAGGTAAGAAGGAAGGAAGAAAAGAGGAAGATGAGAACAAAGGGGATGGAGGAAGAAGTGAGAGGAAGGGGGTGCAGCAAAAGAAAGGAGAAGGAGTGATGGTGAAGAAAAGGAAACACTTTGAGCGCCCCGCAGACGGAGGTGCGCGGCTCTCTCCCCTCTCGGCTCAGGTCCGGAGAGTTGGAGGTAAATGGAGTATCGATTCAGAGGAGATGAGATTTTCAGAGTAAACACATAACCAAACCGAGAGGCCTGAGCGCTCTGCACCAAACATTATCGCTGCACTCACAACAAAAAAACAAAAAAAAACACCTCTCTTCAGACAAGCTCACAGGTTTTTTAATTCCTCAGTTTGTGGAGATAAAGAGCAGAAATGGAGTCAAGTGGAGTCGACCTTTGACCTGATGTCAAACGGAGACAACACATCCGACCTCCACCTGCTGAGAGACATAACTGACGGTCACCGACGACAACACACATTTAACTCACAGTGAAAGGGAACCCCGACTGTAAGGACTAACAGGCATGAATCTGCTTAAATGTTTGTCTCAAACTAGAATTTGTTGTTAAAAGACATAACGAATTGGTTTTTCTTTTAAAAAAAATACAGTTTAAAACACAGTTTCTATGATCAGCCAAAGCTATGAGATACAAAGTCAAAATTTTGAGATAAGAAGTAAATATATTGAGATAAAAGGTCAATATTCTGATATTTAAACTCCAAANGTTGTGGATGAGGGTCTTTATTTTCTCAGATGGTAAAACTGACCATTCTTCTTGGCAAAAAGCCTCCAGTTCCTGTAAATTCTTGCTCTGTCTTGCATGAACTGCAGGTTTGAGATCTCCCCAGAGTGGCTCAATGATATTGAGGTCAGGAGACTGAGATGGCCACTCCAGAACCTTCACTTTATTCTGCTGTAGCCAATGGCAGGTCCACTTGTCCTTGTGTTTTGGATCATTGTCATGTGTGAACGTCCAAGTACGTCTCATGTGCAGCTTCTGGGCTGATGAGTGTAAATTTTCCTCCAGTATTTTCTGATAACATGCTGCATTCATCCTTCATTCATCAGTTTGGACCAAGTTTCCTGAGCCTTTGTAGCTCACACATCCCCAAAACATCAGTGATCCACCTCCGTGTTTCACAGTAGGAATGGTGGACCTTTCATCATAGGCCTTGTTGACTCCTCTCCAAATGGAACAATGTTTATGGTTGTGGACAAAAAGTTCACTTTTGCTCTCATCACTCCAAATGACTTTGTTCCAGAAGTTTTGAGGCTTGTCTCTGTGCTGTTTGGCGTATTGTAAGCAGGAAACTTTGTGGCATTTGCATGGAAAAGGCTTTCTTTTGGCGACTTGACCATGTCGCACATTTTTCTTCAAGTGCCTCCTTATTGTGCATCTTGAAACAGATGAACTTGCATTAGCACAGTTGAATTTTGCTTGTGATTTATGTCTCATGTATTCACCTGATACACCACAGCCCCAAAGATAGAAATAAAGAGGGAGAGATCTGGGGATTCGAAATATAAAAAATAAACATTTTACCTTTTACCTCAGGCTAAAAGCTCAATAAAATGGGTTGAACCCGACATGTTCTGCCATATTTTTTGACACTAAGATCCATTAATTGAAGGCTCTGCTCTTCTGGAAACATTGCAGTAAATATTGTAGCCATTTAAGTGTATGCAACCTTCATTTTTTGACTGAAAAATGTGAAAAAAAATCATTTTCTTCAAATCGTCAGTGGGTTGGATAGGATGTCGATAGAAGCAGAACACATTGGGTGACATCATCCTCAAAAAGAATTACTCTTACAACTAATTTCTACATTTTTTGAGACTAATTTAATCCAAATAATAGGCTTTTTCTCACTTTTTTCCAATATATTCGGCTTTACCTCATTGGCGATGAACTATGGCGAGCAAAAGGGGAGTTAATCTGCCCCCTAGTGGCAGAAAATTCAACACTGTTTGACTTTTCTTCTTTTGAATGAATGTCTTTGGATGATTTTGGCCCCTGGTGCAGAACTGTCACAGCTGAGTTCACTACAATACTTTCTGTTCACATTATAAGCGTAACTTCTTCTTCTCGAGTTTTAATCGTGTAATGACATAACGTCTGAAACAGATTAAATCGAGTCTTTAATCAAATAACATATATACATTACATATCCCAGAGTGAGTAAAGAGTACTTTCTGTTCCCCGTCTCTCCGAGGAAAGAACATTTGGACGCTGACAACTGGATGAATTTCTGCACGGAGGCAAATGCAGAACTTAATTTAAATCTTGGCACAGAAGAGCAGAGAGCTGCTCCCTGTACCCCGACATGTTTAATGTGAAAACAGAGAGCGAGAACGAGAGAGAGACAAAGACACATGACTGTTACGCTCCTCTTCATGCTGCACAAACACAAACACACACACGCTACAGCTGATCTGTGTAGAATAAAGAGTGTAACATATCTCTCCACAGCGAAGGAGAGACAGTAATTACCGCCATCTTCACTCGGCCTGTTCACGTTCAGCTGCCGTTTGCTTATCGCTGAGAAACACTGTGATTCACAACAACACCAGCAGCAGCAGGAGGTGAAAAAGTGACGGCCCTGATCTGCAACACTCACACAGAAATGGAGCACCATCCTGCATCAGTTAGTCTGAGTGTTTGGCATCACTTTGGGACTAATCTGAAGAAATAATGCAGCCGCTCTGTTGTTAAACGACTGTTATTGCTCTTAATGTGGTTTCTTTTCTGTTTACTCTGATTGTGTTTCAATTTGTCTCTGTTAGAGCTGCTTGTAAACCAATTTGAGCTGCATCTGATTTTACCATTGTCCCTGAAAAGCCGTGGAGGAGAATTCATCATCAGCTCTCTGTGGTTTTCAAGCTGCCTCATGCATAAATACAGAGACACGTGTCGATTCTGAAACTCGCTGGCTTCATAGAGCTGGAGTCAGATTTCAAAGTGACTGTAACAGTGAAACTGAGACTGAAACTATGTCCAAACACAGCTGGATATATGGAAAAACTCATATACACTGCATGACCAAAACTAAAGTCGTCACTCTTTAGCTTTGACTACAGTACTCATTCACTGTTTCATTGTTTGGATAAGCTTCTGCAATATCTCAAGATCTATTTCCACCCACTATGTCATGAATGTGTCACCAAGATCTTGTTTTGATGATGGGAGAGTCTGACCCCAAAGATTCTCAATGGGGTTAAGGTCTGGACTCTGTGGGGGTCAATCCATGTGTGAAAAAGACGTCTCATGCTCCCTGAACCACTCGTACGTCATCTTGGAATATGCCCATGCCATAAGGGAAGAAAAAAATCCATTGATGGAATAACCTGGTCAACCCCAGATCATCGCTCTGCCCCCACAGGCTTGTACAGTAGGCACTAGGCATGATGGGTGCATCACTTCACCTGCCTCTCTTCTTACCCTGATGCGCCCATCACTCTGGAACAGGGTAAATCTGGACTCATCAAACCACATGACCTTCTTCCATTGCTCCAGAGTCTAATCTTTAAGCTCCCTAACAAACTGAAGACTTTCTCTCATTGTACTTGGTGCAAAAAAGCTGAATGGCCATCCCCCTCATTGGTCGATTTTTATTGATACGGCTCTTTTTGGTTTGGTCCATGAACATTAAAACCTACAATCCAATGACTTTCTTACTCTGAATGTCCCTCGTGTCTTCACAGAACTGGGGAAAAAGGGCATTTCAATTTGTTGCTCCCTCTGCATGGAACTCTTTGCAAATGACACTGACTTTTTCACCAGACTTGATCCCGTTTGAAGAGGTTTCGAAATTTTTAGAGCCAAAGAACTGGAAACATTGGCCTTTGTCACTGTTTTTAATCAGATGGTACACTTTTGTAATCTTGCTGATAGTCCCTGCTTCTATTCTACATATTGTATGAATGTTTGTGTTTTGTGTACTGTAAAATTTTACTCCAGCCAGACCACTTTTGCAAAAGAGATTTTAACTCTCAATAAGCTTTAATAAGCTAAAAAAAAATTTGTTAGCCTTACTGATTAGTGGTTTTCTTAAAGCTACACAGCTGTTCAATCCCAATCCATTCAGTTCTCTTTGCATTGTGTGCGTAGAAATGCTCTTACTTTCACGATTAAACATACTCCTGAGTTCTACTGCTGTTTTTCCTCCATTTGATTTGATCATCAATCACGATCATTCAGGATTTTTTTCCAACCACATTTCTTCCCAAACATCCTTCCAGTTTTTAATAATGTGCTGTTTTCTCTGCTTGATGCCAATGATTTGACCCTTTTTAAACAGACTAACATCTTTTCCACCACCACAGAATGTGTCTTTCTCCATGGTTGTTTGAGAAACTGAGAAGTTACTGAGGTTAAAAAACCTGTTTCCAGCTGAAAGATAATCATGCATGCAGTAAACATCCAATAAGAGGCTTCTACCTATTTGGGAATTTGGGAACAAATCTTGAAATTTCCGGAGCATGTGTGAAAGAAGCTGAGCTAAGAGGAAGGAAACAGCTCTGGTGATTGTGAATTACTGTTATTCTGAAGATGTTCATTTGTTTCCTTTGTATTTGCCTTAAACTCTTCTTTCAATGCCAAACTGCATGTATAAAACTTGTTATGCTTTAAGAGTGACCTCTGAACTTTTCAACAAGCCTTTAACAAACGGAGACTGAACTCTGCTGCTTCTCTCCGACATCAACTCTGTGTTTACTGATGGGAGCGTCTTAACTTCATTAGCCTGCCTGATTAGCATTAGGCTCTGGGGTGAAGGGAAACAACAATTACTGATCATTATCACCATTTATTTAAATAATGAAGCAGCCTGGGCTTTGTATCGGCAAACAAAAGGTCAGAAATTAGCAGAGAAGCAGCTCGGAGCGTGTGTGAGAGAGTGAACAGGGTTAGTGTGCAAACATTTGGAGCGTTTGAGACACTTCACCACAGAACGGGTCGGTATTTAGATATGAGCTAATCAGTGATGAATTGGGATGTGATTGAGGTTGTTCACTGTGAATACTTGATGTAATTTTACGATTCTATGCTTTTATCAAGCAACAAAAACAAAAACAGGTGTAATGCTTGAAAAACAATGCAAACTTTCTACATTCAAGCTTTGGGGATTTTGTTTGCGAGTTGTGCAAGAAATGTTTGGATGCAGGTCTGAACATTCATCATGTGCAATTTTATCAAGGTGGTGAGGAGGGGGCGGGACTTCCTGCCTGGTAAATTAGCCAATGGCTGATAATCCACGATCTTTGATGAGGTCAGGAACATGGCGAGCGTTAATGTTGTGGGGTTAGGTCTTTGCACACTAAGTCTGTCCTTTTCGGAAGCATTGTTTGAAAAAAAAAACAAAAAAAAAAAAAAACTCATGCACGGGCTTTAAGGATATTGAGATTCAAAAGATAGAATTATGAGAAAAGGCAAAAATTTTGAGCTAGAAAGTCAAAATTCAAGTCAAATATTGACATCTAACAATAATAATAATAGTAACAATAATAATAATATTGAAAAGCGAGGTTAAAAAGCATGATTTTGAGATTAAGAAGTCAAAATTATGAGCTAAAAACCTACATTTTGGAATAATTAGGTTGAGATTTTGAGACAAAAAGTAAAGATTTTAGGATTAAAAATGTTAAAATTACGAAAAAAAAAAAAAAAGTCAAAGGTATTGAGCTAAAAATTCACATTTCTCAGATTAAAAGTCAAACTTTGAGATTAAAAAAAGAGAATCCAAATTTTGGGATGAAAAAAGCTAAATTTTGAGATTAAAAAGTCAAAATTAAGATATAAACCCAAATTTTTAAATTACAGAGTCAACATTATGAGACCGAAAGTCAAAATTATGTGATTAAAAAGTTAAAATAATGAGAAAAAAAAACAAAATTTTGAGCTAAAAAGTCATAATTCTTAGATAAGACGTCAAATATTAATTTTTGTAATTAAGAATTGTGTGTTTAAAAAAAGCGAGATGTGAGATTAAAAGTAAAAATTTTGAGAATAATTAGTTAAAATTCTTAGATTAAAAAGTCAATAATTGGAGATAATCAAGTCAAAACTTTTAGCCATCAAAGGCAAAATTCTGAGATTAATAGTCAAAGTTTTTAGATACATAGCTGAAATTCTTAGAAAAAAGTTGGAACTTTGACCCTTTATATAAAAAATTTGACATCATTATTGCAAAAAAAAAGAAAAAAAAAAAAAAGGGGGAAGGCAACTACTTTGAGGAACTTTGTGTATTTGGAACCACTTACACATTGGTTCGTCTCTCAATACATCAAGGAAGTGGAAACAACCAAATGTTTATGTGTCACCTGTTAGAGAGCAGGTCGTTCTTGAGTCGCCTTCTCACTCTTTTTTTATGTCTTTACATCACTTTCACTCAAACACCCAGAGTGCACTGCTTCATTAGGAGTATATTTGTGACTGAAGCTGTGACAGGAAACTCACAAACATGCGTGGACGTTTTCCTCTGTGAAGTTTCCGTGCGAGCGTCCTGGAGGAATCTTTGTTAGCGGCAACTGATTCACTTAAACTCTAAATCACGTTTATTCCTTTGAGTGTCACGTCCAAGCTGCCAACACTCAAATTGTTTCAACCACTTAACATCCAAAAGCCAGAGCAGAGGCTGACACTTGCTCTCTCTTTGTACGCGTGTGTGTAAGTGTGTGTACGTGTGTGTACGTGTGTGTGTGTTGAAGTACAAGAATCTGTATATGTGCAAAACTATGTATATGTGTGTGTGTTGGAGTGATTTATTTCCTGTTTAATCGGGTTTGGCAGAGCGGACTGAGCTCAAGCTAGGCGTCAAGGTGTATTTATGGGGTGTGTGTGTGTGTGTGTGTGTGTGTGTGTGTGTGTGTGTGTGTGTGTGAGTATTTATAGCTCAGGTCCAATCTGTGCTCCATCCAGCTGCAGTGAAGAGATAGCAGCTTCTAACACAACACAGAGTGCCTATACTGACATACTTCACAACAACACACACACACACATACATGTACACACACACACATATAGGTACACACACACACACACATATGCCCCAAAAACCCCGAACAGATACATAAAGCTCATGTGACTGTATTACAGCAAACTCCAGGACAGAATCGATGTGTTGTTTCAGTCTTCGCATGAAAATAAAACACGTTACAACGATTCATGTTCTAATTTTATAAAATTTATCCCAAAAACAGAGAAAAAAAAATACATTTTATATCAATTAATACTCATTAATTTTCATTTTCATCATACAAACAGGTTGGTGGTAAAATTATATCTGGAGGGTTTTTATAAAATTCTACAAAATGTTTTGTGTTTTTCTCAGTTTGTTCCACGGACCAAGTTTTACTGAGATATTAAGGCATTTTTTATATTTTTGAACAGGAACAAATATATATAAATTTTTTTCTCTTGAGGTAAAACGTCACAGCGTTGAGATGCAAAGTTGAAATTTTGTGATTACAAAGTCAAATTAATGAGAAAAAGGTCGAAACTTTGAGATAAAAACGTCAGGATTATGAGATACCAAGTCTCCAATTTTGAGATAATGAAGCCAAAACTATGAGAAAAAAAATCTTATTTTGAATCAAAATTCAAATTACGAGAAAAAAAATGTGAAATTTGAAGAAAATGGCCAAATTCTAACATTAAACGTTATAATGTTGAGATTATGAAGTCCAACTAGTGAGAAAAAAAGTCTCTTATTTCCCAACAAAAAAGCAAACTTATGACACTAAAATTTGTGAAAATGAATACAGTCGTGAAAAAAAGTCCAAATCTTGGGATAAGTTATCAAATTTAGGAGGCAAAATATTGAAAATATGCAATAAAAAGTCAAACATTTTAGGAAGATTTTGAGGTAAAAGTCACCTTTATGAGATAATTTAATCAAACTTTGAGGAAAAGTCAATATTTGATATCTACTGGTCAAAATTATGAGAAAAAAAATCTTATTTTGAATTAGAAATCAAAATAATGAGAAAAAATGTTGAAACCTTGCGATAAAAACGAAGAAATTCTGAGATTTAAGGTTGTAATTTTGAGATAATAAAGTCAAAAAGTGAGAAGAAAATAAAAAGTTTCAATAAAAAGTCAAACTTGTGACATTAAAGTTTGCAAAAATTAATTCAGTCATGAAAGAAAGTCCAATTTTGAGATAAGTTGTCAAATTTATGAGATCAAATGTTGAAAATTTGAGATAAAAGTCAAACATTTTAGGAAGATTTTGAGGTAAAAGTCAACTTTATGAGATAATTTAATCAAATTTTGTGGAAAAAGTCAACATTTTGATATCTAATGGTCAAAACTATGAGAACAAAATGTTGAAATCTTGCAATAAAAACAAAGAAATTTGGAGAAAAAGGGCCAAATTCTGGGAATAAAGGTTTGATGTTGAGATAATAGGGTCATATAAGCAAGAATAAAATTAACATTTTTACAATAAATAGTCAAACTTGTGATATTAAAGTTGCAAAAATTCATTCATTGACGAAAAAGTCTTATTTTGAGATAAACTGTCAAATTTCATTATGATCAAATGCTGAAATTTGAGATGAAAGTCAAACATTTTAGGAACATTTTGAGGAAAAGGTCAACATTTTGATATCATATGGTCAAAATAATGAGAGAAAAAAATCAAATTTTTGGGATAAAACATTAAGATTTGAACTTATTTTGACCTTTTTATCTCAAAATTTTGTTCTAACATGAGCAGAAAAAACAAATCTCATCAAAGCAAGTTACATTTTTAACTGGTGGAAATGAGGAAGTTTGTTTTGTCGCCTGGTCTTGTAGTAAAATGGTGATTAAAGAAGCACAGAGCCTTAATATCATGAATATATACTGCTTTTTCATTTCAGAGTGTTTCTTTAAATATAACCCCACACACACACACACACACACACACACACACACACACACACACACACACACACACACTGATATCCATCTGTGCTTCAATCCCTCTCTGTATTTCTGTCTCTCCCAATCAAACTGTCCAACACACTCCTTCACTGAGGATCACAAATCAAAGGGATTCATCTCAAACACACCCCCAGAACTCTGCGTGTGTGTGTGTGTGTGTGTGTGTGTGTGTGTGTGTGTGTGTGTGTGTGTATCTGTGTGTGAGAGAGAGCGAGGAGC
>RPOG01001535.1:41632-144002 GCA_008086565.1 Thalassoma bifasciatum
GGTGGAAATGAGGAAGTTTGTTTTGTCGCCTGGTCTTGTAGTAAAATGGTGATTAAAGAAGCACAGAGCCTTAATATCATGAATATATACTGCTCTTTCATTTCAGAGTGTTTCTTTAAATATAACCCCCCCCACACACACACACACACACACACACACTGATATCCATCTGTGCTTCAATCCCTCTCTGTATTTCTGTCTCTCCCAATCAAACTGTCCAACACACTCCTTCACTGAGGATCACAAATCAAAGGGATTCATCACAAACCCAAACCCAGAACTCTGCGTGTGTGTGTGTGTGTGTGTGTGTGTGTGTGTGTGTGTGTGTGTGTGTGTATCTGTGTCTGAGAGAGAGCGAGCAGCCTTCATTCCTGATTAGCAGTCGTCATTAAACTACAAGGTGTTTTCAGAGCTTTGCTGCTCGTTAGCGGCTGATGCATTTCCCTCGTTAGCTGGCATCACATCAGCGTTTGTGTGTGTGTGTGTATGTGTGTGTGTGTGTGTGTGTGTTGATACATGCTTGCGTGTGTGTCTGGTTAAGTGGGTAATTCAGCGTGAAGCCTGCGAGGCCTTCGAATCTGCACACTGTCACTTCCAGGGTCTTTATGGATTAGAAATACCAAAGAGAGAGAGAGAGAGAGAGAGAGAGGGAGGGGGGGGGTTAATGAGAGAGGACGAAGGTGAAGAAGGAGACAGGAGAGAGGTTGAGAGGGGGCAGGGAGGAGGATGAAAAGAGAGACAAGAGAGGGAAGGAGAACTCAAGGAGGTGAGGGGGTAAGATGACGAGGATGTGAGCCGAAGAATCAGGAAGTTTATTAACAACAACTCTATTTAAATCATAATAACAACAGAAACTTCCAAAATGACCCTGATGAAAAGTTTCCCTCCCCCAGTTCTTAACAGCGTGTATTTCCCCCTTTAACATCAATGACAGCTTGAAGTCTTTTGTGCTGGTTGTGGATGAGGGTCTTTATTTTCTCAGATGGTAAAACTGACCATTCTTCTTGGCAAAAAGCCTCTAGTTCCTGTAAATTCTTGCTCTGTCTTGCATGAACTGCAGGTTTGAGATCTCCCCAGAGTGGCTCAATGATATTGAGGTCAGGAGACTGAGATGGCCACTCCAGAACCTTCACTTTATTCTGCTGTAGCCAATGGCAGATCCACTTGGTCTTGTGTGTTGTATCATTGACATGTGTGAACCTCCAAGAACTTCTCAAATGCAGCTTCTGGGCTCAATGATCTTGAAGCCAGGAGACTGAGATGGCCACTCCAGAACCTTCACTTTATTCTACTGTAGCCACTTGGCCTTGTGTGTTTGGTCATTTTCATGTTGGAACGTTGTGTGCTATGTGATGGTGAAGATATTTTTAAAAGGCTGGATGAACAAAAGTAGAAGGAGATGAAATGATTTCCACTCAGAGGTGTATAATCTTCCTCCCTCTGCTCTCGGTTCAGTAAAGGTCAGAGATAACTCAGCTCACCTTAAACAACCTGAAACCGAGCGCGGACCTTTCAGATCAAAACTTTATAATTATCACTCTCTCTCATCACAAGCTCCATTTCTCAAACTTCCTTTCTGTCTTTCTATCTCTGTGTGATTCTTCTTCTCTCTAAATATTCTCCATCTCCTCTTTTGTTTGCTCTGCATCTCATTTCGCCTCTCGCTTTTCATCCCCCCCTTTCTTGCTTGAGCTCTTTTGTATTTTTATTTTCTGAATGTTTGACTGTCACATCATGCGTGCATTCCTTTCTAGCCTTTCTTTTCTCTCTCTCTTTTAAATCTATCCATCTCTTTTCAGAGAGAGACAGACAGCAGGACGCATTCACAGATTCTTTTAATTTCTCCGATTTACACTCAGCTTTTCTCTCCTCCTGCGGCTGCTCAGTTTGATCTTTGTTTCCCTCTGAGGTGTGAGTGAGAGGGTGCGTGTGCGCAGACTTTTTTGGAGCTTCTGGACTTGGTTTTATGTTTTATTATTTGCTCTTTAAAGTAGAGACTCCAGACTGAGCTTGAATAGAGAATGTCTGAGACAGAAACACACAAGTTCATGTAAATTCTTGCTCTGTCTTGCATGAACTGCAGGTTTGAGATCTCCCCAGAGTGGCTCAATTATATTGAGGTCAGGAGACTGAGATGGCCACTCCAGAACCTTCACTTTATTCTGCTGTAGCCAATGGCAGGTCCACTTGTCCTTGTGTTTTGGATCATTGTCATGTGTGAACGTCCAAGTACGTCTCATGTGCAGCTTCTGGGCTGATGAGTGTAAATTTTCCTCCAGTATTTTCTGATAACATGCTGCATTCATCCTTCATTCATCAGTTTGGACCAAGTTTCCTGAGCCTTTGTAGCTCACACATCCCCAAAACATCAGTGATCCACCTCCGTGTTTCACAGTAGGAATGGTGGACCTTTCATCATAGGCCTTGTTGACTCCTCTCCAAATGGAACAATGTTTATGGTTGTGGACAAAAAGTTCACTTTTGCTCTCATCACTACAAATGACTTTGTTCCAGAAGTTTTGAGGCTTGTCTCTGTGCTGTTTGGCGTATTGTAAGCAGGAGACTTTGTGGCATTTGTGTAGAAATGTCTTTCTTCAGCCCATTTTTCCTCAAGTGCCTCCTTATTGTGCATCTTGAAACAGCCAGACCACATTCTTTCAGAGAGTCCTGTATTTCAGCTGAAGTTATTTGTGGGTTTTTCTTTGCATCCAGAACAATTTTCCTGTCAGTTGTAGCTGAAATGTTTGTTGGTCTACCTGACCGTGGTTTGGTTTCAACAGAATCCCTCATTTTCCACTTCTTCATTAGAGTTTGAACTCTGCTTATTGGCATCCTCAGTTCTTTGGATATCTTTTTATATCCCTTTCCTTTGACAATTCTTTTTCTTTCCTCATGACTCAGAATCCAGAAATGTCAGTGCAGCACTGGATGAAAGATGCAAGTGTCTGTCAGGAGCTCAGAAACTCACTGAGCTTTTATACACACACACTGATTACAAACAAATAGATCACAGGTGAGGATGGTTACCTTTAGGAGACATTCAGACACATTTGTGTCGACTTGTGTTCATGTTATCAGGACAAAATCATGAGTGGGAGAAAAGGTTTTGTGTTATCATACATATCATTTGAAAAATGGGCAAGAAATCGTAAATTCTGCCAGGGTTTGTGAACTTATGAGCACGACTGTAGGAGACTTAAGGCCATTAAGACGTTTTCAGGAGCAGGTGAAGCAGGGATGTCAGAGATGACTTAAGCCAAGATGTTTCTCTGAATGTTTGAACACATGCAGAATTATTCTCCTCTCTTTTCTTAAGATTTGACGTCTTTAAGAGGAATGAAACAGATCAGTTGCTCACATTTTGCAGGTGTTTACGTCTCTAACAGAGAACACACTCCTCTTCCTCCTCTGTAATGGAAGATAATGTTCACATTTTAGTCTCAAACTCAGCAGAGCAGCGTCTTTATGAGCATCCTCCAGCTTCACGAGGAGTTAAACCTCTAACCTTCCCTCCGTGCTGCCTCATTATAAGAGGAAGCTGCTGCAGCCTCAGACTCACTGTGCATTAGGAGGTTTTTTATCTTTTCTGCTGCAGAAACTCTCTGACATGTAAACAAGAGCGTTTGTGTTTCATAACGGATTTTCTGAGGCAAACAAAAGAGCCAACAAAACTCTTTAAGCAGCGTGATTTTGTCTTCCCTGAGGGGGGCACTTTGAGCGCGGCACAGATGAATTGGGCGAGCTTATGTTCTCATTAAAATAATTGGTAGAACAGCCAACTCACTCGCTGCTCCGACGAATGATTTATCCAAAGGCTGTCAACCAAACCAGAGGAGGAGGAGGAGGAGAGGAAGTCTGCAGGGAGGCTCCAGTGTGTGTGTGTGTGTGTTGGTGTTCTTTATTACTTGCATGTTTTTCTTATGTGGGTGTTTTCTTTAAATGTGCAGCTTCANTTCTGCTGCAGAAACTCTCTGACATGTAAACAAGAGCGTTTGTGTTTCATAACGGATTTTCTGAGGCAAACAAAAGAGCCAACAAAACTCTTTAAGCAGCGTGATTTTGTCTTCCCTGAGGGGGGCACTTTGAGCGCGGCACAGATGAATTGGGCGAGCTTATGTTCTCATTAAAATAATTGGTAGAACAGCCAACTCACTCGCTGCTCCGACGAATGATTTATCCAAAGGCTGTCAACCAAACCAGAGGAGGAGGAGGAGGAGAGGAAGTCTGCAGGGAGGCTCCAGTGTGTGTGTGTGTGTGTGTGTTGGTGTTCTTTATTACTTGCATGTTTTTCTTATGTGGGTGTTTTCTTTAAATGTGCAGCTTCATGTGTGTGTGTGTGAAAATTAGTGTGTTCATGTGCGTGTGAGATGAGAGCACTTGAGGGCACTGGATTTGTTTTTCCTCTCTGCTTAATTTTTCTCTTATTTTTTCAGTCTCCTCTTTCATCCCCACCTCCTCTCCTCACCCACACCCACCCCTCCCCCATCACACATTTCTTGCACGGAGCCGTTTTTGCATAAATGATCAAATCCCACTTTGTCTCTGTGCGTCTGCATGAATGACATCGATCGGCGCCGCAGACAATCAGAGGCAGACCCGCTGTGCGTTCATCAGAGCGGGATTGTGAGGGAAAAAGTACATTTCAAATTAGCTCGGAGCAAACTTTGTTTCATGGGTGTTTGTGGATGTGTGAGACGAAACAAAGCTCACCTGCTGTAACTCGCCAAACTCGTCTGGATAATCAAATGTACTCTGGTGAGAAAAGATAATTGTCTGGCTGTCTGTTCTCTGAGGATGAAGAGAAAGAAGGAGACAAAGATAGAACTGAGAGGAAAAGACAGGAGGCGTGTAAATCCGTCACAGTACAGATCCTTTACAGTTAAAGACAGTTTGATGACGCTTTGTGTTCGTTTATTCTCTGCAGGAGCCTCATTGGTTGACACGACTGTCAATCATGACGTCAGAGCTTCTCTTTTTTCATATCGAGTAACAAATTCAGCTTTACCTACCTGTCCAGTTAGGAAGCAACACTAACTGTGAATCAGGTGACCTTAACCGACTGCAACTGTGTTTGTTTATTTTTCAATCTAGAAACAACTTACTTCCAGTTTAATTTCTAAATCCATCACAACAATACAAGGTTAATCAATAATCTCCATCCAGCTTTTTCAGGAGAACATTTTCTCAATTCTCAACAACATTTGGACCAGCACCAATTTAAAGTTGTGCGAAAAACTAACCATACAGTTTTTTTTTGGACCAAGTAAACAGCACAACATCCCAATCCTCCTCTTTTCATTCTACTTTTCCCACATCTTTTCAATACAATGTGATTTTCCTACTTTATTTTGGTTATTGGTTATGCTACATTGAGTCAAGATTTCACAAGGCCAAGTGGACCTGCCATTGGCTACAGTGGAAGAAAGTGAAGGTTCTGGAGTGGCCATCTCAGTCTCCTGACCTCAATATCATTGAGCCACTCTGGGCATGTTATCAGAAAATACTGGAGAACAATGTACACTCATCGGCCCAGAAGCTGCACACAACGTTCCAACATGACAATGAGCAAACACACAAGGCCAAGTGGCTACAGTAGAATAAAGTGAAGGTTCTGGAGTGGCCATCTCAGTCTCCTGGCCTCAAGATCATTGAGCCTAGAAGCTGCACATGAGATGTTCTTGGATGTTTCATCATGGCAACGATCCAGCACACAATGCCAAGTGGATCTGCCATTGGCTACAGCGGAAGAAAGTGAAGGTTCTGGAGTGGCCATCTCAGTCTCCTGACCTCAATATCATTGAGCCACTCTGGGGAGATCTCAAACCTGCAGTTCATGCAAGACAGAGCAAGAATTTACAGGAACTGGAGGCTTTTTGCCAAGAAGAATGGTCAGTTTTACCATCTGAGAAAATAAAGACCCTCATCCACAACCAGCACAAAAGACTTCAAGCTGTCACTGATGTTAAAGGGGGAAATACACGCTGTTAAAAACTGGGGGGTGGAAACTTTTGATCAGGGTCATTTTGGAAGTTTCTGTTGTCATTATGATTTGAAAAGTTTTTGAGTTATCATTCATATTTTCTGAAAAAAGGCTAAGAGTTTATAACCTCTGCCAGAGTATTTAAACTTTTGAGCACAACTGTATGTGGACACTAGGTCCTAAGAGGTTAAAAAGTTTCCCTGATGAATTTAAATATTGGTTTTTAATACTTTTAATAAGGTTTGAACTGTTAAGTAAATGATCTCCATCATTAACAGCTTCATCTTTCCTGCTCTCATCTGTATTCTCTGAACATCACAGCAATACAGAGAAATGATCTGCACTAAACCAACAGCTGTGTCTTAAATCCTGACAACACCAGCAGGTATCAGCATGTGACCGTGTGTGTGTGTGTGTGTGTGTGTGTGTGTGTGTTTACTCGGCCGACGTCACACTGAGCAGGTAAACAAGCGAGCGCTCTTGTTATGCTCGTGTTTCTGTTATCAAAAACCAATCACTGCTGCTGTGGCAGTGACAGAAATATCAGATTGTGCTGCAGAATCTCAGAGCAGAAATAAAAACCTGCACACGGAAATTATCAATCGACCAGCGAGGAATCGTGTCAGAGTTTCAGAGCAAATATCTGCGACAGTTTGAGGCCCAAAGATCTGAGTGAGAGGAAACAAAAACGACACCTTGACAGTGATTTCCTGCTGATTTACTCACTCTGGGTCATGTTGACTCTTTTAATCTTTATTAAAAACCTTTTCAAATCTCTGTTTTCGTTTTCCTTCTCATGGGTTTTTTCTTCTTCTCTCCCTGACCCGCGCTCCCTCGTCTCTTTTTAAAAAACCTTCATTCACTTCACGGTTTAAGGGTTCAGTAATTAGTAAGAGCAGAAAGGTCAGGCTGAGGCTTTTTGTTGAACACACAAACACGAAAGTGCAGCGAGGAAAGTTTAATTTGTGGCAGCTGATGAACAAAACCCTCAGGCCATGAACATGTTTGATTTAACTTGTATGAAATAATCTGTTTGCGTAAAGAAGTGGATGAGAAAAAAGAGGATGTGGTGTTTGGATTTGATCTCTAAAGGCCTTTTTAACCATGAAATCTTATCTCATGGGAGCACTTATCCTTGATTAATGGCTTCAAGAGTTTTATTAGGATCATGAAAACAAACCAAGAGGACGACAGAGCTTTTCTTTCTTTTGTCGACTGTTGAAGCAAAGAGGAAAAAGAAGAAGATGAAAATATGTTTAAACAAAACAAAGAGCTCAGTCACTGACTTTAAAAGATGTTAATAGAACTGTGCATGTTTAGTTTTAAGGAAAGTGGTTAAATTACTATAAATGGCTCTGCTGTGAAAAAAAACCACACACGCTGCTTTCAATTTCTATGGAAGCCCATTTCTATGAGTAGGGAAAAAAGTAAATTGGCATTGTTGACAATTTTTCCTTTTTTTTTTCTTGTTTTGGGTGCACATTAGGTTGAAATTATGAGAAAAAAAGTCAAATTTCGATACAAAGTCAAAATTAAGGAAAAGAAAAATCTAAATTTGGGATAAGAGGTCATTATTTTGATATAAGTAAGAATTATAATATTTAGGGTTGAAATTTCAAATAATCAAATTTTGAAATGAACAGTCAAAATTATAAAGTCAACGTTTTGATATCACATTGTCAAAATTTCAGGAAAAGTCAAAATTTGGATAAAAAGCCATTAATTTGATTCAAAAAGAGTAAGAATTATGAGTTAATTGTGAACAAATTTTTGGATTAAATTACAAATTCTGAATTGAAAAGGAAAGATTTTGAGTTAACTAAATCAAATTTATAAAAGAAAAGTCAAATTTTGTGATGATATGGTCAATTTTTTTAGATGAAGTCAAAATTTCAGTGGAAAAAAGTCAAGATTTGGGATAAGAAGTCATCGTTTTGATATTTAAAAAAATCAAACTTTTGATATTGAAGGCAAAATTAAAAAAAAAAAGTCAAAATTTTGAATTTAAGTAAAACATTATAATAATCAACTCAACATTTGATGTTATGACACCAAAATATCAGGGAAAAAAAGTCAAAATTTTGGATAAGCAGTCAACTCATTGATAAAATAAAGTTGAAATATTGAGTTAATGAAACAATTATGAGAGAAATTACAAATTTGAGATGAGAAGTAAAGATTTTGAGTTAACAAAATCAATAGTGTGAGATAATAAGTCAAATTTTGTGATGATTAAGTCAAAACTTTGAGATAATACAGCTTCAATTATGAGGGACAAAGTCAAAATTCTAAGATAAGTCAACAGTTTGAGATGAATCTTGAGAAAAATATAAAACATTTAAGATAAAAATCAAAATTTTTAGATGGAAAGTTAAATTTTGAAAGAATTCAGCTGCAATTTTTATTATAATCAGGTTGACATATTAAGAAACAAAGTCAAAAATTAGAGTTGCTGTGGTTTCCGTGGTAACAGATCCTCTCCATTCATTTTAATGGGGCAAAATTATACAGAAAATGCAGAATATTTTCAAAAGTTATTATGTTGCTCAGCATTTCGTCATAATAAGATGGTCTGATGTTTCTGCAAGTGTCTGAACCCCAAACAGCCCCCCCTGTTGGTCAGCGGTGTAACTGCCACAGTCTCTTAAAGCTGCAGTGATGTGTGTTCAGAATGATGTGAGTCACATATATATATGGTTTTATAATCTCACAGTAAGCCTGCTCTCTTCACAGACCTCCAGAATCATCTCAGTGTCTTACATTAAACCCTCAGAAAGGTCAGGCTGCTAATGGCTCTCTCTCTCTCTCTCTCTCTCTCTCTCTCTCTCTCTCTCTCTCTCTCTCTTTAATACAATAATTCCTTCCTGTGTTTAAATGACTTTATATAAGCTGCATGTGTCTCTAATCCTCAGTGACAGTTGTTTTAAAGCTTCTATGCCTATTGTTTGACTGCAGCTGCTTTTATTCTGCTTAAACACATCCTGTCCTGGTTTACTGTTACTGTGATGCTTAAAAAATATCAATAAAGAACAGGAAATATTAAAAATACTTCTTTAAAAAGCTGGTCTAAATGCGTCCGGAGCCTTTTATTGCACCAAAGAAAATGCTGTATGTCTGTGTTCCTGCTTTAATGTGACGGCTCAGTCCAGTTTCTGTAGTAAAGGCCAAACTCCTCTTTCTTCTTCTGGATAATCAGACACGGCAGGTCTCTTACTGATGTTTATGGGAACAGGTCCACCGGGACTCCATCTTCATGAAAACGGCCTCATTTTGTTATTTTCAGCAGAAATCATATCCTGCTGTGCTTCCTCAAGAGCCGGGCAGCATTAAAGTAAAGATGCGTCCACTTTTACTCACAGAAAAACATCAAGAGCAGATAGCAGATTAGAATCACACCTTACAGTTTTTGTGTGTTTTTCTTTCTATCTGCAGAGAAATTCATCAGCCTCCAGCTTTAAACTCTCGCTCTTGAAACATCAACCTGCACAGATCACATTTGTTCAGCTCCATCGACCGTTTGTCCGGTTAATGCATGAGAAACAATGAGAAACAAAGAGAAACAAAGAGAAACACTGTGACCAATCAGGTCACACTTTAAATAACCATTTGCTCTGATATTGAATCCTCATTAGGAAAAGAGAGAAGAGCGATAAGCTGCTGTGTCTGCGTCCAATCTTTAACCAGCAAATGACTCATTTAGGACTTTGGGGAAATATGGAGAGAGAGAAGACGGATGAGGAGGTAAAAGTCAAAGTTTAAGAGTCAGGAGAGTTTTAGAAACATTTGATTAAAACCTGGAAGAACATCTGTACACAGGCTGGAGGTAGATGTTAGATGAAACAGTTCAAGGCCTCGCTACAGTCAGGAAACAGGAAGTGACATCACAATCAGTCAGTACAGACAAAAATAAGTAAGTAACAAGGCTCCAAAGTTTCATCTTTCCACATTTTTATGAGAAATGTTCTGAAGTGATTCTATCTTATAAGTGTTCAAACTGAAAATCCAATTTGAACAGAATAGAGAGATGAAAATTTTCAGCAAAATAAATCCAACATATCTGAACAAATAAATCAAAATTTCAATCTTTGCTCATGATTTTGACTTTTTATCTCAAATTGACATTTTTCCCACAAATATCAAATTTTAAGTCAAATTTCCATTGTTTGATGTCAGCCTTTTTCTAAAAACTGTTGACTATTATGTCAAATTTTGATATTCTATCCTAAAATGTCAAATTTTACCCCAAAGGTTTCAACATTTTTATTCCATAAGTTCCTTTTTGTTATCCAAATATTTCAAATTTTTGCTTAAAACTAATTATCTCAGTTTCAACTTTTTTTCTTAGAATTTTGATTTTCATTTATTTGAACTTTTTTCTTAAAATTTCTACCTTAGTGTCAATTTTTTTACTATTCATCCTAAAGTTTTTACTTATCTCAATTTCTGATATTTTGTCCAAAATTTCAAATTTTATTTCAAGGTTGCAGCTATCCCATAAGTTTGACTTTTGAGTTAAAAATTCAACTTTTCTGTCAAATTATGACTTTTATCCCAAATTTTGACTTTTTCCAAAAATTTCAACCCTTTAAATATTTCAACTTTATCTCAAAATATTTACTTTATATCCCAAAATTTCAACTTTTATCTTAAAATGTCACTTTTCTTAAATCCATAAGTTTGACTTTGTATCTCAAAGTTTTGACCTAATATGGGCAAAAATTAAACTTGACACAGCCAAGTTTTCTTTTCTATTTTTGTTTTATAATGGATGCAAATGGACTTCCATACTAAATTTCAGGCTAGTTAAAAGAAAAATAACTTTGTGTTTTGGAAAAAAATAGTATTTTGGTGACATTTAATGCTTCAAACATGAGTTGACACTTATTTGCTTATTCAGGTTAAACTCAAGCGTCACTGCTGTACACGTCACATCTCCCACCCTCCATAAACATCTCCCATCATGCCTTCTGCTGCTCAATTTGACCGCCATTTAAAGTGAAAATCTTCCATCTCTCCCTCTGCCTCATCTTAACGTCCCATCACTTTTCAATGTCTCCACGTAAACTTATCTGCAGGTGGTGACGAGGCCGAAGCCTGGGCGCCAAACACACAACACGGATCTCTGAACCACTAAAAAAGCTGGAGCCAGGTGTGTTTGAACAGGCGTAAAAGTTACAAGGTTTCTGATGAAGTGCAGTTAAGTTGATGTTTCCTGTTGATTAATCTGTTTTGCTGTTGCAGCTTCAGGAAAACTGGTTTCACTTTGCAAGGACGTGATGATGTTTCAAGTCTGAAAGTTAACGCTGCATCAAGAGGTCTTTGACAACTTTGACGACTCAGAAATCTCTCTTTGTGATTCCAAAGGTTATTCAGTTTGCTGTTAAATTAACTGATAAAATATTAATTAGGGAAAAAGTTTCTGATTAAAAAAGTGCTCAGAGTGAAGAGTCAACACAGAGAGGAGAAAGTTTCTTCAAATTAATTTACCCGATTAATCTGCTCGGAGGAGAAAGAGCTCCGTCTCTTCCTCCAAACAATGAGCGGCGTCTTAAACATGATGCCTCATCACTTCTGTCCTGACTTTCATCCTCGGTTTGTATTCCAGCCTCGTCAGCACACGGGGGGGGGGTTAAACAAAAGCAGCACTTGTCTGTCGAGTCATTTGGAAAAAAAAGCGAGAGAGGAGCAGGATTCCCCCGAGGCGAGGCGGTGACATTTACAACCACAATCCCCTCAATGATTTAAGCTCGGAGTCTCACTTTAAAGCCCCGAACACGGCTCATCCCTTAAAGCAGGTCCCAACATTTGGAGAGAGACAAAGTGCTGCAAAGTGGATAATTGTCCAAACAAAGAGGGAGTGTCGGGGGGGAGAGGGGAGCGGTTTGTGTTAACTTTGTTTGCCGCGCGTCAAAAAACCTTCTGAGCGTCTAATCTGTTAAGCGCGTGTCCATTGTCTGCCGATCATCTAAAGAGGATGGCGTAATTTCCCTTTTCTTTCAGCCTATACTGCTCATTTTCAGAGGCACAAAGGAGCTTAGTCTAAGCAGTTAAAGAGGCCGCTCTAAGCCCGTAAGTGTGCCTGCAGCCTCCATTATACGCCGTCTTTAAAGAGGCGTCTGTCCGCTACGCAGAGGGACAGCTGACCCAAAAACACTCCGATTGTGTTAAGATGTGTTTAACCCCATCAGCTGGACTACAGCGTGTGTGTGTGTGTGTGTTTAAGTCTTTAAGCTTTTCCTATGAGCTCAGAGTTTCTGTCCATGTTCAAGCCCCTTAAACCTCCAAACAATGGTTTTTACATTCTGTAGCGTGGGTTTGGTTTGGACTCTTACTTAAACAATCTGAATTTAAAGAGCGGCAGAAAAATACAGTTGGGCTCATAAGTTTACACACCCTGGCAGAATTTGATTTCCTGGCTTTTTTTTTCAGAGAATATGAATGATAACACAAAAACGTTTCTTTCACTTATTTCCCCCTTTAACATCAGTGACAGCTTGAAGTCTTTTGTGGACCAACACCTACTCCCAGAAATAAAAGAGTCTACCATTTTGACTGGTAAGAAGAACCGTTTTTCGGAGGTCAAGGACATTTAAGAACGAGACAGAACGTACTTGACGTCCAAACTCTAGAGGGGTCTCACCGAGTTACTATAACTCCAGTCCTCACTGAGATGGCCACTCCAGAACCTTCACTTTATTCTGCTGCAGCCAATGGCAGATCCACTTTGCCTTGTGTTTTGTATCATTGCCATGTGTGAACCTCCAAGAACTTCTCAGGTGCAGCTTCTGGGCTCAATGATCTTGAAGCCAGGAGACTGAGATGGCCACTCCAGAACCTTCACTTTATTCTACTCTAGCCAAAGGTAAGTCCACTTGGCCTCCATTCATAATGCATGAAAAAATGACTAAGAAATCTTAAATTCTACAGGGTGAAGTTATGAGCAAAGAGCCCATGATGCTACAAAACACATTTAGTTTAAACATTTATCTGTATTCAATGCAACAATTAATGTAGAAATAATTAGAATGTTTAAAATATATGAAATGTGTTTTTTACAAAAGACAAAATTGGCCAAAATGTTAGTGCAACAGTCAAAAAAAATATGAGTGTCTTGGCACATGAGAGGAAAACATTTTTATTCCTTAAGAGATTTAGGAAGCTTAAGACAAATATTATTCCTCAGACGTAATTTTTGTCTTTTAAGACCTTGAAATAACTTTTCTGATAAAGATGGCTCATTTTAAATCTGTAAAACATCAATTCTGGCTCAAATTTCAGTTTTTGCTGGGTGATTACTGTGAAAAGAAAAGGTATGAGTGGCTGCAAAACTGCAGAAAAAAAAACAACTGGAGGAAGGACTGAAGAATGCAACTAATAAAACACAACCGGATCAAGAAAATCTCCATTTATCCAGCCTGATTTAGAGAATCCAAAGCAAATGTTGAAATAAATTCACAGTTACAGCTGCAAAACTGATTTTGAATTTTAGGGATTCTGATGTTTTCTGGATCTTCCTCATTCACCTTTATGTGTTGTTTGTTTCCTCTGCAGCTTCATGAAACTGAAGGTGCATCTTTCTTTTTTTCCATTCTGAAGACAGTCTGATCTTATATGCATTACTGTGCATTGCAGCGACAGTTTCAAGCTTTTCTTTCTGATGGCCTTTTAAGTATTTTCTGCTGCAGCCTGGTCGTGACTGTGACTGAAAAAAAAAAAAAAGCGCCCAATTCTCACTCTCACCGAGCAAACTGTGGAGCGGGACACACACTCGTCGTCTAACCGTGACTTTATTCGAGAAACAGACCGTCTCTCGACGGACGCAGACAGACCCCGTGCCGACGACCGGACCACCCGACTTACACCTTATTTACCGTAGTACTGTTTACAATGATGTCCCGGTGCTATCTTTTTTGTTTGTTTAATGAGCAGGAACCTGTTCAGACTGAGCGTGTGCAGATTTTCAGACCTCTACATATTCATTCAATCCATGAATCTGAGCTTCAACGATTCGTCGAAGGGGCAGGGCCTCAAACACCAAGGTCTCCCCTTAGGACTTTTAGAGGACTTTTCTCGTATACAAATGTTTGACATGTTTAATATCCTTTAAGTCTTAAAATTTTAAACATTATTCTTTATTATTCTTTTGTATCTTTATACAATTACCAGTCATTAAATTTCAGACTATTTTGGAAATGATTTGGTGGCCCACTTGCAATACCTCCACAGCCCACCAGGGGGCCATGGACCACAGGTTGGGAAACACTGGTCTATGGTTTGCTCTTGCCACATCCAATATGGCGGCGATATAGACGTGTGATTCAGCGCTCAATGCTGCGTCTGTGATGCTGTTGTCTTTAGGTCAAAAAACACCCAGTTTCATAAGTTATTTAGTCATAACTTTTGTTTTCTTTCATAAAACTGCTTGTAAATATCATGAATGGTTCCATGCTTTGCTGTTTGCTGTTTAGGTAAGTTATGACTAATTGTGTTAAAATATGTGTGTTTTACAAAACTTTATAGCATCTGCTGTCATTAAAAAAAATGGGATATTTTTAAAACAATACCCTGCCTGTCTGTGATAAAATATTAACAAATGTACCTCTCGTATTAATCTAAGAGTAAAAAAAATAATCTTAATAAGAAATGTGGTATACTTTTATGTAAATAAGGTCTATCATACCATATATTACAGTAAGAAATGTAAATATTTGTGGATTTATTGGAAAAATAATTCCACCTTGTACTTTATAACCAGAACAGACGGTGCAGAATAAATTTAGAGCTAATATGAGGGTTAAAGAGACTGCAGCTGAAATGAGGGTTTTCTGAAGCATTAGAGAGAGAAAAATGTGACATTTTTGAGCTTTTATTTAAGAGATGTTTGATATTTATCTTATTTTATCTTCATTTGACTATTTTCTAAATAACTGGATTTCATTTAGTGAGCAGCTGTCGCACATTTCGCTCTGGCAGATCTTAATTCCTCGACCTCTGTCCTTGTTTTTCTATAAAACCTTCATTTACGGTGAATCCATTTACATTTACCTGCTGCTAAGTGATTCGCTCGCAAGCTCTTCGACCTCGTTCATCATTAGTTACATTAAAAGTAAAAACAGAGTGAAGTGAATCATGGGAAGCTGGTGGATGTTCTTTTTTAAATGCATCTTATTTTGTGTTTTATGAGTCAGTTTGTCCTGGAGTTTCACTGAGATCATGGTGATGTGTGTGTGTGTTCTCTTTGTTTGGTAAAGCTTCAGTAAGAAGAGAAGGGGACGGCTCCGTGAGTAAAAACTCCCCCCCCCTCACCCCTCAGCAGACCCTCAGTAATGACTCTGCTCTGATTTTATTAAACCGCTGCTCTCCTCTTCACCTCTGTCCTGCTCATTTCATCCTGCGGAGACGGAGGAGGACGCCAGGCGGGGAGGGACGGGTGAGAGGGTGAGATAGAGGGACGCAGAGGAGAGAAGGAAGGAGGATGTGTGACCCAGTAACTTTTCATTTGAAACAAACATTTTCAAAGCATTGAGTTTGGAAGAAGAACCTCAGGCTCCAAGGGGCCAAAAAAGAAAAAATAAAGGCCACAAACTTTGAAAATTTGCCTTCGAAGGGGCAGTTTATCATTTTTCAAGCAGCCAAGCAGGTAGTTAAGTGTGTTTTTCCAACCAGGAGGGGACTTTTTTAAACATTTTGACTCCCACGAGAGCTTTTTTCACACATTTTTGGCTTCTAAAGGGGCAGGTAATCATGTTTTAACCAGCAATTAAGTGTATTTAAGCTCCTTAAAGAGCGTTTTTTTCAAACATTTTTGGCTCCTCATAAGTTTTTTGCCACCTAAGTGAGCAGTTGGTCATGTTTTCACCAACCAACAGAGCAGTTTAGTTTGTTTGACTCCAAGGAGGATAACAATTTATTATGCATATTGACTCCAAAAGGTGGCACTTAACCATTTTTCAAGCAGGAAAGCCAGCAGTTGACTGTGTTGTGCCAACCAAGAGGGCACTAAATAATTCACTTTGGCTCCAAAAAGCATTTTTTTCCACTTATTTTTGGCTCCCAAAGAGTCAGTTAAACACATTTTTATCAGCTAAGTGGGCAGTTTATTTTGTTTTCCCAACCAGGAGGGCACTCATGAAACATTTTGGCTCCAGGGAGAAGAATTCATCACATATTTTGGCTCCCATATTTTGGGGATAATCATGCTTTAAGCATCTGATTGGGCAGTAGAGTGCATTTAGCCTCTAGTTTGCGTTTAATAATGAATTTCAGCTCCTTAGAGGAAACTCTATCTTGTGTTTTTGGCGCCCCAGAGAGCAGATAGTAATTTTCAAACCAACCAAGCAGGTAGTTCAGTGTGTTTGGCCAAACTGAAACTACTTTTGGCTACATTTGGATTGTCAGAGGTATAATTTATCATGCATATTGACCCAAAAAGGTGGCAGTTAATCATTTTTCAAGCAGGAAAGCCAGCAGTTGAGTGTTTTCCAACCAAGAGGGCACTAAATAATTCATTTTAGCTCCAAGGAGGGCAATTTATCACACATTTTAGGTTCTGAAAGGGAAGGGAATCATGCTTTAATTTGCCAAGGGGGCCATTCTATGCGTTTTGGCTCCCAGAGTACAACTTGATAAGCATTTTGGCTCCAAAAAGGGCATTTTTGACTCCCTAAGGGGCAGTTAATCACGTTTTTATCAGCTAATTGGGCAACTTATTTAGTTTTTTCAACCAGAAAGGCACTTTATTACACATTTTGGCTCCCTAGAGGACACTTAATCCTGTCTTTTTGGCTCTTAAAGGGACAGGTGATCACATTTTTACCAGCCAAGGGGGCAAATAAGTGTGTTTTGGCTCCCAAGGGACAATTTTTATGTATTTTGGCTCCTAAAGAGGAACTTCATCACATTTTTACCAGCCAAGCAGGCAGTTTATGGTGTTTTGCCAACCAGGATGGCTCTTAATCACACATTTTGGCTCCCAAGAAGAAACTTTATCATGCATTTTGCTTCCCACAGAAAACAATGTATCACATATTTTGACTCCCAAATAGACAGTTTGTGGGGGCAGTTATTAATTTATTTTTTATTTTTTGGCTTCCAGAGGCCATTTGATTACCATTTTGGCTCCCAAGATGACATTATATCATGAATTCTTCTTCCTAAGAGAGCAATTTATAACAAAATTTGGCTTCAAAAGGGGCAGTAAATCTATTTTTAACCAGCCAAGTGGGCAGCTTATTTCGTTCCTCAAACCAAGAGGGCACTTAATTGCACATTTTGACTCCCAAAAGGATATCTTATCTTGCATTTTTGGCCTCTGAAAAAGCATGTAACCATACTTCAATTAGCCAAGTGGGTAATGTAGGTTTTCTTTGGCTCCCAGAGGACAAATTATTTTGCATTTTGGCTCCCAAAAGTGCTTTTTTTTTTCAAGCATTTTGGCTCCTAAAAGTGTAGTTAAATTTAAAAATTATTTACAAGTCCAGCAGGTACTTCAGAAGCCAACCTGAGAGTTACTTTTTTTACATTTTGGCTCCTGAGAATGCACTGTGTGACTCTTAACAGGACACTTCATCATAAGTTTTTGCCTCCCATGAGGGCGATTGGTTATATTTTCATCTGCCAAAGGGGACGTTTACTGTGTTTTGGTTCCAAGAGAACAATTTATCACACATTTTGGCTCCAAAAGGGAGCAGAAAATCATTTTTCAAGTAGGCAAGCTGGACGATCATTGTGTTTTGCCAACCAGGAGGGCACTTAATCACACATCTTTGCCCCTAAAGAGTAAACTCTGTGAAGTATTTTAAGTAATGCAGTGTTTTCCTCTACAGAAAGAATGGCATAGCAACATTCTTTAGTTTCAGCATCTGATATCTTTTCTTTGCATGTTAAACATTTTCCAAAGGACTGGATGGTTTTTGTGGAAGGTTGTGCTTATAATATCTTTGATAAGAGGAGGAGAAATGAAGGATTTCTTTCCACATTGACTTTTTCCCTATTTACTGATTGAAGATGCAGATACAGATCAGATGATGTCAGGTGTAGGTGGGAAAATCTGTGAGAGCGAAAGCTGCAATGAAGAGGAGAACACAGGTCAAGGAAAGTGGAAAAGCAGCGAAAGAATGAAACAGCCTCTGTGTGTTTCCATTAGGGTAGAAAACATCTATTATCTGCATCAATGTTAAGTGTTAGAGCAGGGAACAAAGAATAAAATACATCACATTAGGAAGAGGCGGCAGTGAGGCTGATGGAGGAAACGGTCATCATTCAGGGAAACATAAAAGATGAAAGATTCTCACATCGTACGGCTTCATTTATGAGTCAATAACACACGTTGGAGTTTCAACCTCTGCACGTTCAGAGGATGAATCCACGCTGAGAGTTTCCTTTTCACGTTATCGCTTCAATCAGACCTGATGCAACGCACGTGTAACGCAGCGGAGTATCCCACAAACCTCTGAAGGCCGTACCTGACGACCTGCAGCTGCTGTACCAAAACGTTCATCAGCATTCAAAACACGTAGAAGCACGAAAATACAACCCTAATTCCACTTAGGTAGGGACATGTAAAATGTAAATAACAACAGAATATAGTGAGTTGAAAATCCTGTTTATATTCTGTTGAATACACTAAAAAGACAAGAATTTATTTTTCAAACTGATTAACTTTGTTGTTTTTTGCAGATTTGAACTCATTTCGAAGTTGATGCCTGTAACTCGTTCCTAAAAAGTTTGGACAGGTTGAACAAAAGTCTGTTAAAGTTGCTGATGCTGAAAAAACATCTGTTTGGATCATTCCACAGGTGAACAGGTTGATTTAAACAGGTGAGTGTCATGATTGGGTATAAAAGGAGCATCATCCCCAAAAGGCTCAGTCCTTCACAAGCAAAGATGGAGCCAGGTTCACCACTTTGTCAACAACTGCGTGAGCAAACAGTCCAACAGTTTAAGAACAATGTTTCTCAACTTTGTCCAACTGCAGGAATTGATGGATTTCATCATCTACAGACCATAATATCATCAAAAGATNTTTGACCCCTCAGGCGGCGCTGCATTAAAAACCCACATCATTGTGTAAAGGATATTAGCACGTGGGCTCAGGAACACTTCAGAAAACCATTGTCAGTTAACACAGTTCATCACTACATCTACAAGTGACAGTTCAAACTCTACCATGCAAAGACAAAGTCACACATCAACAACACACACAAACGCTGCAGAACTCTTTTTGGAAATCATGGACGTGGTGTCCTCCGGGCCAAAGAGGAAAAGGACAATCAGGATTGTTCTCAGAGCAAAGTTCAAAAGCAGCATCTGTGATGATATGGGGGTGTGTTAGTGCCCCATGGCATCATGGGTAAGTGTCCCAGTATCTGTGAAGGCAGGTAATTACGACTTTCCATGTTTGTCCAAAACCTCGTTGTAGACGACGGTAGGTTCTGTGAAACAGAAAAAGTCCCTGCAGGGACTAATAAAGTCGTTCTGTTACTTTGGTTCTGTGTAAGACGAGGACAATGTTGTCCGTGGCTCCGTAGTAGAAGAGTGAAGCTACTAGACTCAACAAGAATGTGAAAGAATTCCAGCTCCAGAGCTTCAACAATTAGTTTCCTCAGTTCACAAACACTGAACAAGTGTTGTTAAAGGAAAGTGATGAAACAGTGGGGAACATGCACTTGTCCCAGATTTTAGGAAAAATAACAGTGAAGTTTATCAGTTAGAACAAAATCTTGTCTTTGGGTGTATTCAACTGATTTTTCTTTTTTTTATGTTTTACACAACATCCTTTCTTCATTGGAATTGCGGTTGTAAAACTTAACACTAACCAGGCAAAGATCTCAGATTAAAAAAAAAGGTTTTCAAGCATCTGCCGCTGATATTTACAGGAAATTATTCAAAGGATAAACTCTCAATTTCAGGGAGTAAATATTTCCATAGCGCGCTGTAGGAAGGTGTCCTTAATACTTCAGAGTAAACACTTTGGATGTGAGAGGATTTAGGTTTGGGGCGGGGGATAAACCAAGAGAGAGGAGTGAGAAAGAGATGACAAACCTTCCAGAAACTTAGGATATTTGAAGTTCACTTCATTACCCAGAGAAAAAGAGGCAGGTTTAAGGAATAATGCATGTTACCAGAGCACACTCCTCTTTGTTATGCCAATGACACAGACCTAGATTACACCCGGGCGTTTGAAGACGCGCCAAGGAAGTGCGAAGGTACAAAGACGGCAGATTTTCATTCACACACATTTCTGCAGACGCTCACACAGAAAGTGTTGGCAGTCACTCATTCTGGCTGCGATCCTCTTAGAGGGGAGAAAATAAGCCAAACCTTTCATCTCAGTAAACATTTGCTATTTTAGAAGTCGGCTTCTTGCATGCTGTGTGTGTGTGTGTGTGTGTGTGTGTGTGTGTGTGTGTGTGTGTGTGTGCAGGAATGTGTGTGTTAGACAGTGTATTGTGTCAGGAGGTTTAAAGAGAATGATATTCAGGGTGGAAAAGTTAATCCCAACCTCAACTGTATTAGTCACACTCCTTGCTTTTCATCTACACACACACACACACACACACACACACACACACACACTGGGGTGCAGCAGTGCACAGGTGACTCTTGGTTGCCCCCTCCTGATCATCTCTGAGGTATTTTCTCAACATCCCTCAGGAAAAAGCAGCTTGAGTTGAAGAGCTTTGCCTCTTTAGTCTCTCGTGTGTGTGTGAGGATGTTTTCATGCTGCTGTCGAGGAAAGTGAAGTCGTCATTTAGAGCGAAATTAAAGCACCAAACTTTTTATTTATTACATCAAATTCCTGCTTAACCTGTCATTATCTGTAGAGAAACTGCTCATTCTGATATTTACTCTTTAACGCTCCTGTAATTAAACCTTAGATCTCCTTTCAGGGTTCATGTCTTTTTCCTCGACCGCTTTCAAAAGTGTCTCAAAGCTCAGAAAATAAAACCCAAAGTCAATTCTTTCATTTTGCGTCCTGAGGTTGGTTTAATTTTCCAAAATAAAAAGTAAACAAAAGAGGTTTACTTTGCAGGATTGTTCAGCTTTTACATGTGTTAAATCTGAAACCAATATAAGTCACAAAAGCTTGAATTCACCATCTCTGCTCCTGTTCTTGTTGCATTATTTAAATGAGCTGTTTTGCATTTATTTTGGGGAATAAATGGCTCCAAAAAGTCTGATTTACAAACACAGGAGGAGACAGCAGTAACAGAATTTGTACCATTTTTTTATTTGCAGCTTTTATAAGGATATTTGAGGATGGATAGTTTATAGATATTTGTGGAGTATGTACACGCCTGTTTTAAATCTTCCGTCGAGTTGCAGAAATTGCTTTAATTTACATTTTGCAATGTTGACTCTTAAAAAATGTCACAGCTAGAGTTTGAAATTGCAAAAGCAGAGATGGGAGGGAGACAAAAAAAAAACAAACATCAAATTTACTGCAAACAGAAATTAAAGTGAAACTATTTTCAACCAATTTGTGCAAATTTTCAACCTGTATTAAGTTTTTAAACAGACGTGTTTAGTTTTGGTGATTTTATGGAGGCTCTGGAGTGAAAAAAAGCACAAATCCAGAAAAGAAAATTTAAAAGCAAACAACAGAAATACAAATGAACAAAAATAGGACACAACAGCTACAGCAAAGGCATATTATATGGAAGCCCAGTTTAAAAAAAAAAAAAAAAAAAAAAAAGAATATGTTTCTTTGCTAAGACTTTCCTTTTTTTTTGGACATAAAAGTTGAAATTTTGTGATAAACAGAAAAAATAGAGTAAATTGAGTCAAATTTTGTGCTAAAAAGTTATAATTTTGATTTTATTAACTGAAAATTTCTTTTTTTTCTTTACTTTTAATCTAAAAATGTTTGACTTTATTCACTCTCAATTTTTGACCTTTATCCTAAAATTTTGAATTTATTTTTGTCTCAAAAATTTGACTCTTAATCTCAACAGTTTGACTCAATTAAATCAAAATTATGACTTAATTATCAGAGTTGTTTATCAAAGGTGATTGTATGGAAGCCTTGAAGTGGAAAAACATAACAAAGGCAGGAAAGAAAATGTAAAAACAAACAAACAAACAAACAAAAATGACCCAACAGCTACAGCAACAGCATATAATATGGAAGCCAATTTATTCCAATGGGAAAAAAAAAAAAAAAAAAAAACTAGCTTTGCTAAATTATGTTTTTGCTGTTTAGATCAATTTTGTCTTCATAAAACCTTAAATTTGACTTAGTCGAAATAATAAAGTCAGAATGTGGGAGAAACAATGATCCAAAGATGCCTCAGGCTTTCTTTCCCTCTCAGAGAGAGTCATCTGTGGGAAACTGCGAAAAACTGAGTTATGACCCCATTAGGGGGCCACACAGGCCAATACACACTTAAACACACACACACACACACACACATATACACACTTTTACTCAATCACAAACAAACAACACAAGGTGGAAATAATTCTTCTGTTTGTTTAATTATCGCAGCATCAAATTACCGTCACAGGCGCCGTTCATCTGTCAGTGGTGTTAACTTATGAGTGTGTGCTTTTGTATGTTTGTGTGTGTGTGAATGTGTGTGAATGCATGTGTGTGTGTTGAGTTATCAGTAAGCCTGGCCTGCTGGTTCCTGCTGCAGGCTGACAGATAAGAAAGTATTCCTCCTCTCTGAATCCTCCACGTTCTGTCTGTGTCACTACTGAGGAAACGTCCACCTGAGTGATTTACGAGCAAATCTGAACCTGAAGTCGACTGTTTACAACTGATATTGGCAAAGAGAGTCTGTGTGTATCAGAGGTTAAAACAACGTGAAACACACTCCATGTGTAAAAAAATGTCGATTACTGAAATTACAAAATATCAAGAACTGTTGCTCTTTATGGACAAAAGAAGAAATGTATGACTGTCTTTTTAGATGTTAACCCAACACACAACTCAGCAAATGGAATTAATGGTCATTGTAGTTTTTTCACCTCAGTCGACACAAATGTGTTTGAATGTCTACTAAAGGGAACCATCCTCCACTTGCATCTTTCATCCAGTGCTGCACTGACATTTCTGGATTCTGAGTCATCAGGAGAGAAAAAGAATTGTCAAAGTTTCTGCAGGAAAAGTGAATCCAACTGTATAAAAGAGGAAAGGGATATAAAAAGATATCCAAGGAACTGAGGATGCCAATAAGCAGAGTTCAAACTCTAATGAAGAAGTGGAAAATGAGGGATTCTGTTGAAACCAAACCACGGTCAGGTAGACCAACAAACATTTCAGCTACAACTGACAGGAAAATTGTTCTGGATGCAAAGAAAAACCCACAAATAACTTCAGCTGAAATACAGGATTCTCTGAAAGAATGTGGTCTGGCTGTTTCAAGATGCACAATAAGGAGGCACTTGAGGAAAAATGGGCTGAAGAAAGACATTTCTACACAAATGCCACAAAGTTTCCTGCTTACAATACGCCAAACAGCACAGAGACAAGCCTCAAAACTTCTGGAACAAAGTCATTTGGAGTGATGAGAGCAAAAGTGAACTTTTTGTCCACAACCATAAACATTGTTCCATTTGGAGAGGAGTCAACAAGGCCTATGATGAAAGGTCCACCATTCCTACTGTGAAACACGGAGGTGGATCACTGATGTTTTGGGGATGTGTGAGCTACAAAGGCTCAGGAAACTTGGTCCAAACTGATGAATGAAGGATGAATGCAGCATGTTATCAGAAAATACTGGAGGAAAATTTACACTCATCAGCCCAGAAGCTGCACATGAGACGTACTTGGACGTTCACACATGACAATGATCCAAAACACAAGGACAAGTGGACCTGCCATTGGCTACAGCAGAATAAAGAGAAGGTTCTGGAGTGGCCATCTCAGTCTCCTGACTCTGGGGAGATCTCAAACCTGCAGTTCATGCAAGACAGAGCAAGAATTTACAGGAACTGGAGGCTTTTTGCCAAAAAGAATGGTCAGTTTTACCATCTGAGAAAATAAATCATGATTTCTGCTGAGGTTTGTGAACTCATGAGCAAAACTGTATCTTGCCAAGACCTACAAGAAATGGAAGGATGAATGCAGCATGTTATCAGAAAATACTGGAGGAAAATTTTCACTCATCAGCCCAGAAGCTGCACATGAGACGTACTTGGACGTTCCAACAACCAATCACAGTGCAGCTTTCTTTTTTGAAATCTCTCTCTCTCTTTTCCTTTATTTCACACATTCACTCTGTCAAACTGCACAAACTCCACAAAAGGTAATTTCCCCGCCGCTCTGGGCCGACTCACTTCACACTGATGATAATTCCACATCACACAGTCTCTGTAGAATAAATATTATCTTTATTTCCTCAACCTGTCCCTCCGGGGTTGAATTATGGGACATTTGCACAATTGAGTCGCTGATTCAGCTGAGGGGAGCCGACCATTTGCCGGTCACCGAGCAGGTATGACGCAAAACAATCTCCATCATTTCCTGTAATTTCTTCCAGAGGTGAGACGTCTGGAGCGGCGTAATTCTCCGTTTTACTTTGCATACGCAGAGTCCGCCATTATCCGCTTCCTCCCAGGGCTCGCAATAAGCAGGCGGCGACATCAATTAGCCCCCTTTTAGCACGCGGGCCGTCGGGGACGCTTAACAATGGCCATCGCTGAGAGATTAGTGCTTTCTCAGGCTAAGCTTCCTCTGCAAAGGCTGCTGGGAAGATACGAACCAGACGCTAAAAGGCGGCGAGCCCCGGACGGCCGATCATGTGAGGGTGATGCAAGCCGCCATTACTGTAATCCAAAGGCCGAGGCTGTTGTGGTCGCACGCCATCAGAGAGGAGACGGGAAAGTTGGAAAGAGAGAAAAGATGATGTCAATGTTCACAAAAAAAAAAAAAAAGGAAAAGAGAGAAGATGAGAGATGGAGAGAGGCAGCCCTGGGAATCAGAGAGAGAAAATAAGGAGGGAGAGAATTGGACAAGGCCCATTAAACAAAGACAGAGACAAACCGCAGTAAAGAGAGAAAGAGGAGGAGAAAGAGGAGTAAGAGGAGAAATAAAAAGGTGATGGGATCGGAATGGAACGGGAGAGATAATCAAAAAATAAAAAAAAGGAAGTAAAACAGAGAAATAGGAAAGCAAGGAAGCATAAAGACGGAGAGGAGAGAAACAGGAAAACAGAGGAAAAGATTCAAGAGAGAGAGAGAGAGAGAGGAAATCCCTTCATTATTTTAACTTAATTTTATCATAATCTCGACTTTATCTCATCATTAAAAAATTAATTATATTCAAACCGAATTTTTATCTTAAAATTTGACTTTTTTCTCATCATATTAACGTTTTTATCTTATCAATACTTTGCTGTTATCGAATCATTTTGACATTATTATGTTTGGGTGTTGACTCTTTATCTCAAAGGTTTAATTTAATTGTATCATACTCTCAACTTTATCTCATCATTTCGAACTTAATTTTGCTCAAATTGAATTTTTATCTCAAAATTCGACTTTTTTCAACATCATTGTGACTTTTTATCTCAAAGGTTTAACTTTATTTTATCATAATCTCGACCTTAGCTCATTGTTTTGACTGAATTATCCTCAAATTTTGAATTTTTATCTCAAACTTTTTTACCTTTTTCCTCATGATTTCTTCATTTTGACTTCTTAATATCATTATTTTAATTTTTTATCTCATTATTTTGACTTTTAATCTAATTGTTTTAACATAATTATCTTTATGTGATGCCTTTCAATCACAAAGGGTTAAACTTAATTTTATCATAATCTCTACTTTATCTCATAATTTTGGACAGAATTATCTTGAAATTTTGAATTTTATTCTCAAATTTTACTTTTTTCTCTCATCATTTATTTATTTATTTTTCCCATCATTTTGACTTTTTGTCTCAAAATTTTAACTTTTTTCTCTCATTTAGTTATTTTTCACATCATTTTGACTTTTTATCTCGTTTTTTTTTATTTTATCTCATCATTTTGACATTATTAAATTCATATTTTGATTTATTTATCTCATAATTTTGACCAAATAATCTTCATATTTTGAATTTTATCTAGAAATTTTGATGCTTTTTTTCTTCATTCTGTTTTTTTTAATCTCAAGTTTGACTTTATATCTAACCATTTAGACTTTTTTATCGCCAAATCTTAGCTTTTTATCTCATAATTTCTGCTAAACTTGATCATAATCTTGACTTTATCTCACAATTGTGACCAAATGTCTTCAAATTCTAAATTTTTCATCCTTTAATATTGACATTTTATCTCAAAATTTTGACCTGATCTTCAAATTTTTGAATTTTATCTTGAAATTTTGGCTTTTTTCTCTTCACTCTGTCTTTTTATTTTAAGTTTGACTTTTTATCTCATCATTTCAACTTAATCTGATCATAATCTTGACTTTATCTCACAATTTCAACCAAATTGTCTTCAAATTCTGATTTTTTTATCTCAAAACTTTGACTTTTTATCTCATCATTGTCTTTTATCTCAAGTTTAACTTTATATATATCATTATTTTGATATTATCTTATCATTTTGACATTTTCTTCATATGTTGACTTGTCTCAAAATTTTGATTTAAATTACACCATAATTCCAACTTTAACCCATAGTTTTGACTTAATAATCCTGAAACTTTGACTTTTTATCTCAAAATTTTGACTAATCACAATCTTTAAATTCTCTAATCATGTCAAAATTTTGGGGTTTTATATCATAATCTCGACCTTAGCTCATAATTTTGACTTAATAATCTTCCAATTCGGAATATTTATCTCAAAATCTTGACCTATTGTCTCATCATTTTGTCTTTTTATCTCAAGGTTGGCTTTATATATATCATCTTATTTTGATATTATCTTATTTTGACATTATCTTCATATGTTGACTTGTCTCAAAATTTTGATTTAAATTAAACCATAATTCTGACTTCAACTCATAATTTTGACTTAATAATCTTGAAATATTGAATTTTTGACCTGATAAGGAGATAATAGCTAAACTAGGATTAAATCCCCAGGACTCTATCTGTGTTTTTTTTTATAAACTAAAAAACCACTGACAGGTTCAGCTGAAGGTCTTCATTTAACCCGGTCACTTTTTTAACTGGAACACCGGGCGCTGAGGTTTGAAACAGCTTCTGTCTGATTGTAAAGAGGTTTTCTTTCCTTCTTTTTAATCCAAAGTGTCTAGTTATCTTTCCCACAGCAGATATGTTTATAATTGGTCTTTCTCTGCCTTTGTGTCTGAAGAAAAGTCAGTTTTTCTTCTTTCAGCGTCTCCTCAAAGTGAAGTGAGGTAAAACAGTTTCCTGATGAGGAGGAGGAAGAACATATGGACGTGTTGGGTTTGTTTTCTCATTTCTCTTTTCTTATTTAATCTGAGAGACAGATGGGAGCAGAGTGTTGAAAAGATGCTTTTTATATCACTGTAGCTGTTTGATTGATAAGATGTTTGTTACAAGACAAATAGACGTTTTCCTTTCTTTATTCCTGCATTTTCACGTTTAACATCAAAGATTTCAGCAAAGTTTGAAAAGTGTTTTTATGGAAAACAGCAGTTAATCAGGCAAATTTAACGAGAAGGATGAGAATCTGTAGTGGTAGAGTGTGTGTGTGTGTGTGTGTGTGTGTGTGTGTGTGTGTGTGTGTGTGTGTGTGGTAGGAGAAAAATGGCTCCCGGGGCAGATTTTCTCTGATTCGTCTCACCGATTGTTCACATCTGTCTCCGTCTAATCACTGGAACGTACATTTTCATCCCAACAAGAAAAGAGTCTGCTCCTCTCTTTCTCTCTGCCTCCATCTCTCTGTTCAGCGTTAGTCACAGAGTGTTTACAGCTTTGTTTGCTCTGACCGGAGGAGAAGAGACGTTTTCTGGACTACACACTGTCTCAGATCCAGAAAACTCCAAACACACAGAAACAAAACGACATGTTTCATTCTGCAGGCGACTGATCCAATCTTTCTGTACAAGGCTACTGCTGCATTTTTTTCATTCTGTTATAAATTCATGCAGCCACTCAGTCTTTAAGCAGTCCTCCTCCATGTCCTGATGTCTTCATGTGACATTTACACACTCGTTAGCTGAAAATGTTTCATGCAAACCACTAATAACCATTTACATTACCATTTCTTAAACCATGGAGAAAGACAAATCCTGAGGTCGTGGAAAAGATTTTCGTCTGTTTAAGAGCAGAGAAAACATCTAAGGAGATTGATGCAGAAACGACTAAAACTGGGTTAAGAACTATCAAACACTTTATTAAAAACTGGAGGGATAGTTGGGAACTATCATCATGAGTCCAGATTTACCCTGTTCCAGAGCGATGGGCGCATCAGGGTAAGAATAGAGGCTGGTGAAGTGATGCCTTACCCATCATGCCGAGTGCCTACTGTACAATATCTGCAATACTGATACAATATCAATACTGCCCTTTACCATTTGTCCATAAAGGTCACAGAACACGTCTTGGCTGTAAACTGAACGATGGACTGACTGAGCGGCATGCGACTGTACCTGTGCGTGTATTCACTTTGCAATGACCCATTATTCATTCCGCACTTACACATTTTGTGTGATGCATTCCACATATTGAATTTGTGCCACGCATTCTGCACTTTCGTTTCTCACTTATAAATTCATTTTGCACCCACACATTTTGCACCTTACTCATTCAACACTCATGCATTCATTCAGTGCTTACAAAGTCATTAATTTCGCACTCGCGCTTTGGACCCTTACGCATTCCACACTTATGCATTCTGCACTTATGCATTCCACACTTACAATTTCTGCAACAACTTTCTGCACTTCCACCTTCTGCACTTACACTTTCTGCACTTACACTTTCTGCACTTACACTTTCTGCACTTACACATTCTGCACTTACACATTCTGCACTTACACTTTTTGCACTTACACTTTCTGCACTTACACATTCTGCACTTACACTTTTTGCACTTACACTTTCTGCACTTACACTTTTTGCACTTACACTTTCTTCACCTACAGATCTGCACTTACACTTTATGCACTTACACTTCATGCACTTACACTTTTTGCACTTACACTTAATGCACTTACACTTTATGCACTTACACTTCATGCACTTACACTTTTTGCACTTACGCTTTATGCACTTACACTTTATGCACTTACACATTCTGCACTTCCACTTTCTGCACTTGTACCTTCTGCACTTACACTTTATGTACTTACACATTCTGCACTTACACTTTCCCCTCAACTTTCTGCACTTACACTTTCTGCACTTACACTTTCTGCACCTACAGATCTGCACCTACACTTTCTGCACTTACACATTCTGCACTTAAACTTTCTGCACTTACACTTTCTGCACTTGCACTTTCTGCACTTACACTTTCTGCACTTACACTTTCTGCACTTACACTTTATTCACTTAAACTTTCTGCACTTACACTTTCTGCACTTACACCTTCTGCACTTACACTTTCTGCACCTACACTTTTTTATACTTACAATTTCTGCACTTACACTTTTTGCACTTATACTTTCTGCACTTACGCAGGTTGAAGAGAAAGTATTCCTCAGCAACTACACATCATTTTGACAACATTTTCATCGTTTTGTTACTTTCCTGTGCTCTCGGATGATAAACTTGACCTCAAATATCTTACGTATCAGTATTTTGATTCCAGAACCGGCTTTTGTGCAGAAAGATCAGTTGTTGGAGGAAACATATTTCAGGTTATGAGGTGAGCTCACAACACTTCAAAGTTAGTATTAAGGAAGGATGTTTAACCAAAAGCAAAAGCATCTATGAACATTCATCCTCCAGAAAAACAGAAAACATGAGAAACTAAAAGCAGGGTTTGGTGTTTCACTGAACTGAGAAGAGAAGAGAAACAGACAGATCTTACTCTGAGGCCAAAATGTGAGACAGAAACAACTCCACAGAGCTGACTTTGTAACGTGTGTGTCAGTGCAAACCAAAGCAGCCTGGGGCCATGATGGACCTCAGCTCTGTCACTTCTGTATTTATAAAGTTTTAACAGCCTCTTTATGACCCCACGGCTTCATCATATGACTCCGAAGTGGCATTTATGGCCACGGAGAGTGAAAACCTAATGTGTGACAGCTGTCTGTGTTTAATCTGCAGATCCATTTCTGCTTTTTTAGAGAGAGGCAGAGGAGACAGACAGAGATTAGTAAGCATGTGTAGTTTTCTACCTCACTGCTTTCTCATTAAGAACACATTCGGCACTTCCAATAAGCCCTGGGGGCACACACACACACACACACACAGAAATGCACATTGAGATTCAGACAGAAGCTTCTGCACACTCACAGTGACCGGGACACACACATACAGAATACGTCCCTCAGATCTGGTGTCATTTTAATAAAGTCTCTTAATAAAAGAATGATGTGCTAATAGTCGCAGAGCCACCGGAGAAGACGAGCGAAGAGAGAGAGAGAGAGAATAAAGGAACGGAGAAAGAGATCTATTCCTGCGCCGTCTCGATGGGAGCCCCCCAAAGTAGAAACTCATTAACTACTGCTTCTCCGAGAGCGATATTACAATTGGCGTGACTAAAAAGGCAAACAGTTTAAATTGTTAATGTGCTGCAATCAGCCGGAGGGAGGAAGAGGAGGAGGAGAAGTGAGGAGGGAGAGACAGGAGAGCACAGAATGATGATGTTAAGGGCTGAAGTGTTGGAAGGATGAAGACGATATCAAATGTTTATTCTCAAAGATTTCAACCTTAGCATTTCAATTGTACAGAGACTACAATCCACATGATTTTAAGATAAAGATAAAGATTAAGATAAAGTCTTCAATAAAGAGCAGAAATGGCTGCATGTTTCTTCTTCTGAATCAAGTTTTATCCACTCAAATTTCTCACTTTTGCAAAGACACAGATTGTCATGCACTTTGCACTAAGTCAAGATTCTTAGAGGGATTTCCTTATTTCATAGGGAAGATATTTTGGGGGGGGGTTTTCAGCTCACCAAGTCAGCCACCAGACTTTACCTCAAACAACAAGAAAGTTGCTGCCATTAGCTTTTGAAATCACTTACAAAGCCGTAAAAGTCCCACTTAAACTAATTGTTGGGGTCTCTGTTGTGGTATTTTGTGCATCATACTGTGCCACACATCTAGTAGCTGCACTCTTCTACTACGGAGCCACGCTGTTGTAACAGGAGCAGAATGTGTCTTGGTTTCATTGTCTTGCTGAAATAATCAGGGACGTCCCTGAAAAAGACAAAGTGTCTTGGATGGCAGCAGATGTTGCTCCAAAACCTGTTTGTACCTTTCAGCATTAATGCTGCCTTCACAGATACTGGGACAGTTACCCATGATGCCATGGGGCACTAACACACCCCCACACCATCACAGATGCTGCTTTTCAACTTTGACCTGAGAACAATCCTGATTGTCCTTTTCCTCNCCACGTGCTAATATCCTTTACACAATGATGTGGGTTTTTAATGCAGCGCCGCCTGAGGGGTCAAAGGTCACGGCCATTCAATGTTGGTTTTGGGCCTTGCTGCTTACGTGCAGAGATTTCTCCAGATTCTCTGAATCTTTTGATGATATTATGGTCTGTAGATGATGAAATCCATCAATTCCTGCAGTTGGACAAAGTTGAGAAACATTGTTGTTAAACTGTTGGACTATTTGCTCACGCAGTTGTTGACAAAGTGGTGAACCTGGCTCCATCTTTGCTTGTGAAGGACTGAACCTTTTGGGGATGATGCTCCTTTTATACCCAATCATGACACTCACCTGTTTAAATCAACCTGTTCACCTGTGGAATGATCCAAACAGCTGTTTTTGCAGCATCAGCAACTTTAACAGACTTTTCTTCAACCTGAACAAGATTTTTAGGAACGTGTTGTGGGAGTGAATATTTGCAAAAAAAAAGTACAACAAAGTTTATCAGTTTGAACTACAAATTTCTTGTCTTTGTGGTGTTTTCAATTGAACACAGATTAAACTGGATTTGAAAATCATTGTGTTCTGTTTTTGTCTATGTTTTCCACGACGTCCCAACTTCACTGGAACTGAAGTTGTATGATCAGCAGTGATTACATACGTGAACACGAGCTCACAGAGCACAAACTCTCAGATCTGAAAATTCGTCTTGAATCCTCTGACGCAGCAGTCAGAAAGCTCTGACTCAGAGTCAACATATCATTATTATATAGCCTCAGGTGTGAGCTTTGCATCAGGTGAAGATTCTGCTTCAGCTCCCAAACACAGCCACCGCTCTGCAGACTCAATTCCACCCAAAGCACGTCTGTGATGCTGCAGCGGAGCCTGCATCAGTTACTTCTTATTGATTTTGTGTGATGCTTTTCAGTGTCTTACTCTGCAGGTCTCTACAAAAAGAAAAACTCCTATTTTTCTCCTCCGATCTTTAATGTTGTCACTGCAGGGTTCAACATTTGCTCACAGAGCTTTGGAGAGAGTTTCTCATTTGCTTAAAGTCGAGAAGAATTCACCTCTGAACCTGAATCTGCAGAACAAGTTTGCAAATTAAAATTAACATGAAACTTCATTCAGTGCAGATTAAAGGTGAAGTTTGCTCCAAAAATTGTTCACTCTTTGGGTAATTTAAAATACAAGACAAGATGATTTAAACAAGCTTTGTCTTAGTCACTGTTTTAAACTGAATGTCCTGAGTTGAAGCAACACACAGTGACAACAAAAGTGAAGTTTACGTCATCACAAAAGAGATGCAAAGGACTATTAAATGCATCAGAGAATGGAAGAAATGTGCATGAGAACAAACCCATTTATGACTCTAGTTGGACATGTTTGATCCATTAAACAACAGAACCACATATTAAAATGAGTTGAAACTGCAAGACTTAGTCCAAAACTGTGTTATTATTTCACAAACTGTTGCATCCTGTCTCTGCAGACCCAGAAAACTCTTGTGTGTTGGAAAGTGAAGCCAAATCAGAGTTGCAAAAATATGCAGAACCATCATCTGTCCAGGTGACATCAAGGGAAGAGTTGAACATAATTGATCTTTGGCTAAGTCCCGCCCCCTCCACTCACTCTGCCAATCAGTGAACATTCAGTAACAGGTGCTGTCAGGAGGTTATTGATGTGGATTTATGTGAATTTTTATTAGAGGATAGCCCCTTGAGATGCAGCATCTTGTTTTCAAGGGGGTCCTAAAAATACAAAAAACATTAATAAACATAAACCGTTCAGCCCTAAGTATTACTTTTAAAAAGAGTCCTGAGTAATAAGTAATATTCTACTTTTTTCAGTAACAGGTCTAACACTACTCTTCAGAAACCAAAAGGTGACGCTTTGATCACTTCATCCATTATTTTCACAATCTGTGAGTATATTCTGATCTGAAAACTCTCTGTTATCGTTGAAAACATCCCAACATTGTTTGAATAATCAAAACAAAGCCAAACCTGCATAAAACCTTGTACACAGTCACACAATGACAAATGCTCCAAGGACCACAACAACAAAAACAATTCCTCTGCAAACATGTAAAAGTTTGAATGTTCACAATCTGCCACCGTGTAACGCCTGAGCTCGCAGCAGGAAGCGCCGATTACACGCCTCCTTTCTGAAGGTCAGATTTCAAAACGCTGGATTCTTTGGGGCTTTTTATGGCAGTCCTCAAAGGGATCCTTCAATTACACTGCAGTACCTGACTCACTACCTGTTCTCTCCTCCTCACAAGCAGCTGATATTACAAGGAACGACTCATTTCACCGGCATTATTCCACAGCTTTGCATTAAAACTCCCCTCAAAGAGCAAAAAATCACCGCATTCAAAGCCGGCAGAGAAAACCAGAGTGAAAGAAGGTCACGTCGACGGGAGGAAAGAAAATCCTCTCGTCTTTCACTCTGGAGAGGAGGGAAGAAAACAACGAGTTCTTTTCTACTCTGAGGAATAGAAATCTGAAGCTGAAGTGGCGTGGGAGCTGGAGTGTGGTTTTTTTATTTTTATTTTTTGCTGTGATTTCAACCTTTTCTCAGCCTTCAAAAATGAAGTCGTGCCATAAAAGAGGGAGAACACTCAAGGAAGAATTTACTGTGATTCAAAGGAGGGTTCAGACTTTTGGTGTAATAATTGCAGTTAAAGAGTTTGTCTCTCTGAGGGCAGACTGTGGAGGTGATTGTGATGCTTTTATACCTCTGCTTTTGTTCTTTCCAATTACTTTCTTTTTCAAAAGATCAAATGAAACAAATTAGCAGATAAAAACTTTAAAGCCAGTGAAGTCATTTGTTTACCAGTTCTGCATTAGTCTGGGAAATCTTGACTTCTCAGGTGGTGGCAGGCGTTTGAAAAACCATCTGTATAGAGAGCAAAAGCAGAAGAGATCTGATACATACCTGATGAAACTCTTAAAACCAGCTGAAAAATGCACAAATTTAAATCTTGCACCACTGGCTCTTAAAAAGGTTTGAAGCAGAGTTTCAAAATGCAAAAATAAGAAATGAGTGAGACCAAAAATCAAAGCTCTCAAGTTAAAAAAAAAGTTGAAAAACCCTTAAAATAGAAACAAAAGTTAAAAAAAGACTCAGTAATGTGGAGATCTTTTGTTCATGTCGTTTGATGTGAGTGTTTCCAGAAGATTTGTGTGAATGTTACTCCAAGTGGTGAAGATGCTTCAAGTCTGGAACTGATGTCCATTTTTGTAAACTTCCCTCTCCATCCATCCCATAATATTCTCAATGTGATTTAGATCAGGGGAACACACAGGATGATCCAAAAGAGGGAGATTAATCCTCTGGAAAAGAAGAAGTCAATGGTTGTCCTGTTGAAAAACCCAGTCATTAGCACACAGGCCAGGGCCCTTAGTCATGAAGGACGACCCCTGAACAACCGTCGGCTCCTTTGTTTCATTAAAGGATCTGGATGGCGCCACCTACACTGCAAAAACTGAAATCTAACCAAGTTATTACGTCTTATTTTTAGTAAAATTTGTCTTACTATTCTTGATTTGAGCCACATTCACCAGACCAGGTCATAAAAATGTCTTATTTCAAGTTTTTTAAAGACAAAAATGAGGCATCAATTGCTTGTAACAAGTTAAAAAAAATCTGCCAATGGGATAAGATAAAAGATTCTTGTTTTAAGACATCTTTCTAATTTCAAGAAACTTCCCGGGCGAATTCATCTTATCCCATTGGCAGATTTATTTACTTGTTACAAGCAATTTACACCTCATTTTGTCTTAAAAAACTTGAAATAAGACATTTTTATGACCTGGTCTGGTGAATGTGGCTCAAATTAAGAACAATAAGACAATTTTTACTACAAATAAGACAGAATGACTTGCTTAGATTTCAGTTTTTGCAGTGTAGAGAACATCTCAGTGGGATCTCCTTCCATCAGGACCATCAAGGTTCGATTCTTTCTTCTTTCAATGTCCCATGATGCTCTCTGTCAGAGTCCAAACAGGTGATTTATTGTGGTTGAGTCGAGGTCTTTGAAGAGGCTCTTCTCTCTCTGACGCCGTCTGATGGTTATCGGGCTGCAGTCGGCTCCAGTAACCACCTTCATTTCGAGGAGGATCGTCCCGTGTCTTCAGCCAATCAGATCCTCCGGCTCAGCGCTGGTGAAATGTTTCTGACTTTTTTTGTTCCATAACCCTCAGGATCTTTGAAGAAACACTAAACGTCTGTTTAACTGCGTCCAACCTCAGCAGTGATGGCGTTGTGTTGTGAGAGGTTTTGATGATGCAGCTCAACAATCGACCACGTTCAAAGAGAGAACGATTTTGTTGTGACAGTGTGAATACCTGACAGAAAATGACGCTGAATCCATATTTTTGTGCAGATTTTGTCTTTTAAAGGCTGTGGTAAGAGGGTGAGACATTCGTAAAGGGGGAAAAAAGTCGCATCTGGAAGCTGTTTATTGCTAATCACTGTTTTTTTAACCTAAAATACAGAGAGCTGGTCGTCGTTCCCACAAAGCTTTTAAGTCATCAGACAAAAGACGATGGGCTCAGGACGGCAGAGCAGACTCTGACTTCCTCATTAGATTTCTGCAGATCCTTTCATTTCTGCTCTGAAATAGCGGCCTTCTCTCTCACCCAGAGGCCCTTAACTATCCCCGGGTTTGTATCAAGGAGCCAAAAAGAGATCCAGATAAAGAGACAGAGATAGATGGATGTTTCTCAGACGCTTTTTGATCTGAGATGTTCAAAGAAAACTTTCGGAGGACAGCGCCGAGATGTGAGAGAGGGAGGCTGAAGAAAAGGTAAATGTGAGACTGAGGATGTGTGTGTGTGTGTGTGTGTGTCTTTGGCATAAGATTGACTATCAGAAACAGACACTCGGGATGTTTGTGTGCTTGGCTGCATTCATCTGAAGATGAAATAGAAAATCTTGGAGGAAAAGATTGAGGACAACAAGCAGCGATATAAAAAGCAGCGATATAACCTTTCAAGACACTCAAACACAGAATGAAAGTGTGTGATGGGAGGAATCTGCAGGTGACCGAGTGCAGCTCTGCAGCTTTAATAACACGTTCAAACTCCACTTCAGTGGGAAAGTTTATGGACACTTATTAGGATGTAAAATATTAAGGGAATGAGAGCTTCTTTGATCGCTGCTTTGAACTACAAAGCTTTTTAAGATGTGGAGGATTGGGAGGATGGCAGGACTAGACACTTTTTTCAAAAAACAAATTAGTCCCTGGTGTCTTCAGCACTTAAACTCAAACTAACTGCCTCTTGATGCTGCAATGAACCAAACAACTAACAGTTTGGTAGAGCAGAAAGCTTTCAGGATGTCTGCTTTAGATATTCAGGACAACAGAACAACCTTTCAAGACGCTTTTTCTTTTTTTTGATTCACAGTCTCTGAGATGAAATAAATCTCAATCCAGAAATCTTAATACTTCAATTTCTACATTTTTAAAAAAGAAAACCAACTAAAACATTCACCAGGCCTGCGATAAAGTGGAAACACATCAAGGACTTTGGGTTAAGCCACTTGAAATGGTGTCATCAAGATATGAAACAGGAATTAGTGTTGAAATACAAACACGAGGTCTGAATACACAGCGTCTAATTTGGCAGGTTCACTGTGAAAAGTGTTTCAATCAGTCGTCATAACTTCTGTCAAGGCAAGACAGTGATTCTGTGACCATTTGTCAGAGATTATAAATGATGAGACAAAAATTTTCTGTCACTCATGGTTAGTGGTTGGCTGAAGACAGTCGTCAGAACGCAAATGCCACAAAGTATCCTGCTGACAATAAACCAAACAGCCCAGAGACAAGCCTCAAAACTTCTGCATCTTCTTCTTCTGGCATCTTTCATCCAGTGCTGCACTGACATTTTTGGATCTGAGCCACAGGGAAAGCAAAAAATTGTCAAAGGATCTGCAGGAAAAATGTTAATGCAACTGTTTAAAACAGGAAAAGGATATAGAAAGATATCCAAGGAACTGAGGATGCCAATAAGCAGAGTTCAAACTCTAATGAAGAAGTGGAAAATGAGGGATTCTGTTGAAACCAAACCACGCTCAGGTAGACCAACAATGTAAAGTCGATGTTGACTGTCCTTTTAACAAGACCTACGTTTCTTTTTGGGTGTTTATTGAAGTCGACTTTATGTCCTGAGAGACTTTCTTACACCAGACCGACAAAGTTCTACGTGTTATTCCTCCGTGAACTCCTTTTTACCCGACTTCTTTCTGTAAAGATGTGTTTACGGTGTTTCAATCCTGCTTACAATACGTCAAACAGCACAGAGACAAGCCTCAAAACTTCTGGAACAAAGTCATTTGGAGTGATGAAAGCAAAAGTGAACTTTTTGTCCACAACCATAAACATTGTTCCATTTGGAGAGGAGTCAACAAGGCCTATGATGAAAGGTCCACCATTCCTACTGTGAAACACGGAGGTGGATCACTGATGTTTTGGGGATGTGTGAGCTACAAAGGCTCAGGAAACTTGGTCCAAACTGATGAATGAAGGATGAATGTAGCATGTTATCAGAAAATACTGGAGGAAAATTTACACTCATCAGCCCAGAAGCTGCACATGAGACGTACTTGGACGTTCACACATGACAATGATCCAAAACACAAGGACAAGTGGACCTGCCATTGGCTACAGCAGAATAAAGTGAAGGTTCTGGAGTGGCCATCTCAGTCTCCTGACCTCAATATCATTGAGCCACTCTGGGGAGATCTCAAACCTGCAGTTCATGCAAGACAGAGCAAGAATTTACAGGAACTGGAGGCTTTTGCCAAGAAGAATGGTCAGTTTTACCATCTGAGAAAATGAAATGTGTTATTGTTCATATTCTCTGAAAAAATGGCCAAAAAAATCACAAATTCTGCCAAGGTATGTAAACTCATGAGCACAACTGTATCTTTCCTAGACCTTCAAGAAAGTGTCTTGGGAATAAAGTGAATTCTGAACAAGAATGAATGCATCTCATTTAAGATCAATTCCTTAAACCGATGCAAAAATGTGGACTGGAGCTTTCAGTTATTTACAAAAAACGACTTCACATGACTGTTGTAAAAATGTCAGGGCAGTTAGAATTAAAACAAAACTTAATTCACACAAATATAATAGAAAGGATAAAAAAAAGAGTCCACTTATTGCAGAGTTAATGCAGAAACAATGACTTAACAGAGACAGAAACGTTTGTAGGTATCACCCAAAGCATGATGGGACGTTTTAGAGAGGACAGGGTGGAGCTCTGGATCCAATCATTGCTGGATTGATTTTCCCCCAAACCAAGAGAAACAATTACAGGCCTGAGCGCGGCGCGGGGGAGTCGCTGTTAAAAGACGTAACAAGGAGCAGGGATGCGCGATCGATCGGCGCTCATTCCAACACATTGATAAACACTTTGCATTAAAAGGTGCTAAATTGCTCTTGTCTGCGGCGGAGTGATGCCTTGTGGGTAAGTAATAATAAACAGGACGGCGTTGAGAGAGTGAGCGGTGGAACACGGCGTTGATAGGGACAATCACAAGTCTAAACGGGACACTTTGGCATCAGGCTGGAGCGAGGGATGAAAAATGGATGAAGGGATCAATAGGAAGAGGGAAGAGAATTAAAAACAAAGTAGGCCACGCTCAGAGAAGAGCATTTAAAGGGAAAGAGCTTCACCTGAGCCAGACTCTGCCAGCGTGACAGGACTGCAGCCTCCAAGGCCGTATAACTCTGAACTTACATCCAGAGATTTATCCTCAGCATTATCTTTTAATGGGATGATGAGGCATTAAAGAATAAAACACTTTCTAACCCTGAGATTTATGAAAACAAGAAAAATACTCCAGACAAGACCGTCTGCGTGAGACGACTCTTTAAAGTCAATTAAAATACACACTATCTGAATTTCAGGCTTGAATTATTAAAACAGCTCCTTGAAAACCTGGGTTGTTAAAACCAGAGGAAAGAGAGAAAGTACGAGGTCAAATCCAACATGTCGACTGGTTTTAGAGCAACTCAAAAGCTACTACAGCAGCTAAGGATGTTAAAAACTACAAATCACGTCATGTTAAGAGGACATGATTGTACGATGTAAAAGGAGCTGAAGTGAGTGAAAGAAGGGTGTTGCAATTTTTATTTTACTCTATTCTGTCCCTCTGGTGTCTCTGTAGTATCTTTGCCTCATTTACAGTGCAGTAAAATCCATTTTCCTCTTCCTGTTGTTTTAGAAAACGTCTTTCTCATGCCCAAGTCTGGGGCTCTACGTTTTAGCTACTGTCTCTTTAAGGCTCCCTGCTACACAAACCCCCTTCACTCTGATTGGTCAGCCCTCTGGAGGCCTGTAGGGGGAGGAGCTATGTCGTGAATCAGTAAGGAGATCCTTATGTGACGACCTGATCATTTCATGGAGTTCTCGTGAAGATCTTGTGATCTTGTGATTTCGTGATGTGATGAGCTTTTTTTCATGTGACAATCTGATGAAAATCTAATGAAGATCTCAGGACAAGAGAATCTTGAGACCTGATAATGTCGTGACAAACTCATGCCATGTAAATCTTGTGACTTAAGACCTTTTGACACGATGATCTCATGCCATGATGAGGTGTTTTTGATGAAAATCTTGTGAAGTTCTGATGAAACTCTTGCAAAGATATCATGACAATATTGTGACAATTGGGTGTTATGATGTAAAATGATGACATGATCTTGGGATGAGATTAAGATTAAATGTTATATTATATATTATCTTGTGAAGATCTTGTAAAGATCCCATGACGTGATGATTTTGTGTTGTGATCATGTTGCAAATCTCTTGCAAATCTTGTGAAGATCTCATGATAATGTCATGACAATCTGGTAAAGATATCGTGACATGATGATCTTGTGTTGCATCAATATTGTGACAAGATGAGATTATTTTAAATGTGATGGGATTTTGTGAAGATCTCGGAAACATATTCTGACGTGATGAGATGATATCATGGTGTGACAATCTACTGTCGTGACATGATGTCGTGACTTGTAATGATCTTGTGAAGGTCTAATATCAAACATTAAGATCTCATGACAATAATCTGATGTGATGAGATGATCTCTTGATGTTACGATATTGAATGGTGATCCTGCGAAGATCCCATGAAAATTTGGTAAAATTTTATGTCGTGATAATGTTATGGCGTGACGAGATTACCTGGTGACCTCAAGAAAATCTCGCAAAGATCTTGTGAAAATCTTGCAAAGATATCATGACAATATTGTGACAATTGGGTGTTATGATGTAAAATGATGACATGATCTTGGGATGAGATTAAGATTAAATGTTATATTATATATTATCTTGTGAAGATCTTGTAAAGATCCCATGACGTGATGATTTTGTGTTGTGGTCATGTTGCCAATCTCTTGCAAATCTTGTGAAGATCTCATGATAATGTCATAACAATCCTGTAGAAGACATCGTGACATGATGATCTTGTGTTGCATCAATATTGTGACAAGATGAGATTATTTTAAATGTGATGGGATTTTGTGAAGATCTCGGAAACATATTCTGACGTGATGAGATAATATCATGGTGTGACAATCTACTGTCGTGACATGATGTCATGACATGTAAGGATCTTGTAATGATCTTGTGAAGGACTAATATCAAACAGTAACATCTCATGACAATAATCGGATGTGATGAGATGATCTCTTGATGTTACGATATTGAATGTTGATCCTGCGAAGATCCCATGAAAATTTGGTAAAATTTTATGTCGTGATAATGTCGTGACGTGACGAGATTACCTGGTGACCTCATGAAAATCTCGCAAAGATCTTGTGAAGAAACTGTCTCCTGTTTCATCTTTTCTGTCCTTTTGTTTCCTTTTTGTTTGTTTCTAACTTTGACTTTTCTGTCCTCACTCTATTCCCTGACTCGTACCATCACCTTCATTTGTCTCCCTACACTTGCTCCTCTGTGTGTGTGTGTGTGTGTCGTGTGTGTCGTGTGTGTGTGTGTTACCCTGTCAGTCTGCCCGCTCTCAGTCTCCAGTGACAGTCTGTATTATTGAGCCTCGCCTTCATTAAAGAGAGATAGAAAGAGACAGAGACAAACCGAAACACAGCAATGAGACAAACATGAAGCAGGAGGCGCAGAGGGAGGAGCAGGGAGGAGCAGGGAGCCATGAATACAGATGGAGAGAGAAAAGAGAGAGAGAGAAGAGACGGAGGAGACAAAAGAGGGAAATAAGCAGGAAACAGAGGGGCTTTACAAGGTCCAAGTCACCTCTATGCTATCGCTCTCTCTCCTCCTGCACTCTTTCATTTCCTGCCCTCTGTGTGACATGAATCCTGTTTGCCTCTGCATGGCCACGTTCCCATCACTATTTCCATTTCTGTTTACCCACGCCCGCCCCTGCTGCCCCTGGAAGAAAGCAGAGCTGAGGGGCAAAGATGGAGGTGAGCCCACAGTCAGGAGAGAAAGTGGTGTGAGAGCCAAAGGGGGAGAAAGTTTCACAACTGAGGACGTGAGACAACGAGACGACACGTTTGTTATCAGGAAAAACTGTTCATACAGACTCATCTTCTGAGGTGAGACAAAAAAACTTATGAAGGAAGGTTTCATTGGCCATAAAGCACTAATTCAGCTTTGATTTTCAGTGAAGAGGAGTCACCCTGCACAGATTCATCCTCACACCAGCAGGTGATGACATTAAAGTGGAGCCAAGTGAAGCCTCAAATCAAGATCCTTGCAGACAAAGTTTTTGAGACAACAGGAGTCAAAGTGAGATTCATTTGTGTCTAAAAACCTGAGGAACAAAACCAGATAAAGGGACTGAATCAGAAATTTCTAACAGGTGAACTCAAGAGAACACAAGAAAAGCTCCACACTATCACACAGAGCTCCACACACTCAAAACAAAAGCTCCACATACTCACAAAGAGAGCTTCAAACACACACACAGAGTAAGCTCCACACACACACACACAGAGAGTGAGCTCCACACACACAGGGAATGAGTGAGCTCCACACACACACAGAGTAAGCTCCACACACACACACACACAGAGTGAGCTCCACACACACAGGGAATGAGTGAGCTCCACACACACACAGAGTAAGCTCCACACACACACACACACAGAGTGAGCTCCACACACACAGGGAATGAGTGAGCTCCACACACACACAGAGTAAGCTCAACACATGCATAAAGTGAGCTCCACACACATATAGAGTGAGCTCCACAAACACACACAGAATGAGTGAGCTCCACACACATTGAGTGAGCTCCACACGCACACAAAGTGAGCTTCAAACACTCACACGGAGTAATTTTCACACACACAGAATGAGTGAGCTCCACACACACAGAGATTAAGCTCCACACACACATTGAGTAAGCTCCACACCATGGAATGAGTGAGCTCCACACACACAGAGATTAAGCTCCACACACACATTGAGTGAGCTCCACACACACACAGATTAAGCTCCACACACACATTGAGTGAGCTTCACACACACACAAAGTAAGCTCCACACCATGGAATGAGTGAGCTTCACACACACACACAGAGTGGGCTCCACACACACAAACATTGAGTGGGCTCCACACACACACACATTGAGTGAGCTCCACACACACACAGATTAAGCTCCACACACACATTGAGTGAGCTCCACACACACACAGATTAAGCTCCACACACACATTGAGTGAGCTCCACACACACACAAAGTAAGCTCCACACCATGGAATGAGTGAGCTTCACACACACACACAGAGTGGGCTCCACACACACAAACATTGAGTGGGCTCCACACACACAAACATTGAGTGAGCTCCACACACACATTGAGTGGGCTCCACACACACATTGAGTGGGCTCCACACACACACACATAGATTGAGCTCTACAGAGCCTTCTCTGTTGCTGCCCCCTCTCTTTGGAACGCATTACCACCACAAATCCGGGACTCCGCTGACCTCACCACCTTCAAAACTAGATTAAAAACTCACCTGTTCCGCTCTGCTTTCCACTCCACAGAAACTCATCACCCCTAGTTCATCCTGTTTTCTCATTTTCTTCTGTCCATTTCCTTTTTTTTTTTTTTTTTTTTTTAAAAATTGTTTTTAACCTGCACTGTTTTTATTTTTTACCATGTGAAATATTGTTTTATCTGTTTGTTCTTTTTTAACTTTTGAATGTAAAGCGACTTTGAGTTCTTGAAAAGCGCTTTATAAATAAAATTTATTATTATTATTTATTACACACATGGAATGAGTGAGCTCGACACACTCATACTGAGCTCCACACACACATTAAGTGAGCTCAAGACAAGCAAACTTAGCTCCACATACACACACAAACACACAAAATGGGTTCAATACACATATTGAGTGAATGCAACACACACAAGCTTAGCTACACACACACTCAGCGTGAGCTCCGCACACACACAGAACGCTCCACACACACACAGAACGCTCCACACACATGAAGCTCCACACTTTATATACAAAAGAAGAATCAAAGAGAAAAAGTTTTCCAAATCCGAAGAGATTAAAAACCAACAGGGGTTCATATCAAAAGTTTATGAAAAGTGTAATTTCGGTCCCAGATTTCTATCTCTGAACTGTGGAAAGTTCTGTACATTGTGTTTTAAAATCTTTTTTGAGATCTTTGGAAATATTCTGACAGTTTGAGACACAAACTAAAACCATCAACATTTCCCTCGAAAAAGCTCTGAGCTAACCCACAAAGGAGATAATGTGCTGACACGATTACCTCTTTGGATTTAATTGTATATATTTTGGAGAGAGAACTTTTTGATGTGTTGCACATAAACAGATAAAATGTTCTTATTTTGACTCTGAGGCTGTTTTTACTTCAGTATTAACCAAACTCTCCTCAGACCTCAGGAGAAAATGTCTGCTTCACTAAAACTCAGTCGGATAAACACGTCCTTAAAGAGCCTTCATCTCCTCTCACAGATTAACTTCATCTGACGTTGGTTTTGATCTCTGCTCAGATTTTTGGCTTTAAATAGAGTTCCTGCTCTCTGATATCCTCCCTCTGCTTTTTCTCTGCCGTCTGATTAAAGAGTCGCTGACCTGTGTGATAGAAACACTTTAACCGCTCAGAAACCAAACCTTTTAACTCCTCCAGTTTGACCTTTCTGTCTTTCTGTCCCTCAACGTTTCTCTCTAATCGTTTTCAAGTTTTTATTTAGTCAGACGTCACCCACAGCGGGAGCTGCTTTTAAAATAACAGAACAAAGAAATAAAACTTCTCCACACCTCCTTTAACTGTCAGGTTTCATATATTTATTCCTCCTGTCATGACAAAAAGTTTGATTAAATCCCCCTCGTATTGTCCTCATCAACTTTTCCATTAGAAAGCTCCTGACAGGACTGTAAATGGGAAAAAGCATTAGACAGATAATTTATTCCAAGTCTGTACTTAAGTTGAAAGTCTGCCTGCTGATCCAGANGTGTTTGGGATGGAGCGTGTTTGTGTTTGTCTCTTTCAGATGAATTGGATATACATTTGGATGTTTGCTTTGAGTTTGTGTCACCAGTGAATAAAAAGACGGAGCTGACTGGAGGCTGTGAAATGTTGTTTTGCTCTGTATTCACTCTCATTAGTCTCATTAGAGTCACGGCCGTGCCAGCAGTTTGGAGACGCAGAGTTTCAGTCTGCTGCCTCTCAGGGTGGGGAGGAAGCTGGTGCATGCTGGGAAGAAGAGCCCGTCCGAGCCAGAGGAAGTTATGACTTTCAAAATCAACAATCGGAGACAGTCGACCCTAAACCGTAGACTGTAACATCAACAGCTACAGTTGTGCTCATAAGTTCACATAACCTGTCAGAATTCATGATTTCTTGGCTGTTTATCAGAGAATATGAATGATAACACAAAAACTTTACTTTCTCTCATGGTTAGAGGTTGGGTGAAGACATTTATTGACAAACAACTGTGTTTACTCTTTTAAAATCATAATGACAACAGAAAAGTCCAGAATGAGCCTGATGAAAAGTTCTTAATAGCGTGTATTTCCCCCTTTAACATCAGTGACAGCTTGAAGTCTTTTGTGCTGGTTGTGGATGAGGGTCTTTATTTTCTCAGATGGTAAAACTGACCATTCTTCTTGGCAAAAAGCCTCCAGTTCCTGTAAATTCTTGCATGAGCTGCAGGTTTGAGATCTCGATATTGAGGTCAGGAGACTGAGATGGCCACTCCAGAACCTTCACTTTATTCTGCTGCAGCCAATGGCAGGTCCACTTGGCCTTGTGTTTTGGATCATTGCTATGTTGGAAGAAGAAGAGTGGGCAGTTTTACCATCTGAGAAAATACAGACCCTCATTGTCTCATAAGTGGCTTGTTTTCTCAGGGAGGGAGAAGCTGTGAGATGCTGGAGGTTCAGGTGATGCTGTCAGAGACTCGCATTTTTTTATTTTTTATTTTTTATTTTTTAGATTGGTTTGTTTTTCTTCATAACTTACAGCAAATTGGAAACAACTTGTCTCAGAATGCTAACACTTATGACACCATGAGCTAAAAGGGTTTTATTAAAAGTTAATCTCCAAAAGATGCTACATCATTTTATTATTATTATTATTATTATTCAAGTCAGGGCAGCTCCAGGCTGCTCTTCTGATGTGTCCTTTCAAAATAAAACACAGTTCAACCATCAACTAAATAATTGTGTTTAAATCAGATTACAGATAAAAAAAACACATCAGTAAGTGAAAACACTTTGTTTAACAGCCTCAGAGCTGGACACAGAGACAGCAGACTCTGACACACACAAAGGAAAAACAACAACTCACTGACACACACACACACACACACACACACACACACACACACATTGACTGCTCTGCCTGAAGACATATAGACTGTTTACAGAGTGTGTAAAGACAGAAAACGCACACACACGACCACAGATAACGCAAACACATTTATCCAAACCATTGGTATCATTCATACAATTACTTTCACATACACACACACACACTCTCATACTCACACGCACACACACACACACACAGCTCACCTGATAGCAGGTCTGACACTCCCTGCTGTAATAACTCCCTCCTCACACATCAAAGCCTGACATCACCTCGGGATGAGGAGCACAGGGCGGGTTGTGTTTGCTTTTCTGTGTGTGATAGTGAAAGTATGTGTATGTGTGTGTGTGTGTGTGTGTGTGTGTGTGTGTTTGTGTGTGTACCTGTGAGTGTGTGTTGAGAGGAGGCCTCAGCAGAGAGTGTGTTTTCCACTCATGGCTGCATGCCTGCAGATAAATGTGAGCCGTACCCCTGAGGATGAAGCGCTGTGCGATGGTGTGTGTCTTTGTTTGTGTGTTCGAGGAAAAGGAGAAATACTTTGTTCGGTAATAACTTTGACTCCAAACCTTTCTCTGTCTCACTTTCAGAGGATCAAAGGACGTGTGTGTGAGTGTGTGTGTGAGTGTGTGTGAGGGAGCTCTCACTAATTCAGACAGCAGCTTATAGATCACTGAAAACACACACACACACACACTCAGATCATTGTTTGCAGAGCGTTGACAAATAGTCTCTCAGAAGTGCTGTTAGGACGGTTTGAAGGCAGTGAAAAATATTTCTGACATTTGGTTTGAAGTTTGTGTTCACAGGTGTGAAAAATAAGCTCCTTTTTTTATTCTTAGGAAGTGATATCATCCCTCTTTGTCTCTGACTACACTTTAAAAGAACATTATAAAGTTTGCATTTGATGAAAACAGGAAAATTGAGTCCAAATTTGGGTCGTTTGAAGAAAGAGGCAATAAATATTCCTGCAGGCTGCTATTTTCTGTAAACATCAGATTATGGAATATTATGATCTGTTACAATGATCACTGTATTAAATCGGTACTATAAGTCCACTGTAAAATGTAACTTGTTGTTTTGATGTAAAAACCCTGATGTAAAAAGCTGCCTTAGAATTGTGTTAGGTCAAAAAACAAATGTTGGTTTAACACTAATGGAAGCTATTTTGATAAATACAGAGACTGAGATGGCCACTCCAGAACCTCCACTTTAATCTGCAGCATTTCTATGCTACAAAATGTCTTTGCAAGAAGGAAGAAAGCAGATCACATTTATTTCTGACCAAAATAAAATCCAAATAATCTGTCAATCACAATAAAATGTGTGTTTCCATTCCTTACATTCTTTTGGGGTGAGTTTCTCTACGAGCAGGATGAAAAAAATAACTTAAAACTTGCTCTGAAAATTCAGGTCTCAGGACTCACTAGTTTTGTGATCGACAGATTATTTGGAAACATTTTCAGGACTTGATCTTCTTATATAATGTGTATTAATTGTTTTTATTATTGTTGATTATTTAAGATGTCCTGGCGTTCTATTCAAAAAACAAAAAAACAAAAAAAAAAAACAGTTTGCCTGATGAAGGTCTTAGCACCAAACAACGCTTATAAAACAAGATCTTTACAAGTTTTGACAGTGTGCCGGTGTTCACATTCAAAATTATTGCTGGATACCTGCTCGCAGACGCACCTGTCCATAAAATAGATGAGTGAAGTTACCTCCTTTTGTGACAAAGAGACTTAGAAAAGAAATAAAGAAGCTGTGCTATGTTATGTTATGTTGGTTATGGTAACTTTTCAGCTTCAGGGACAGCAACGTAGACCCTCAGTATTGTTTTTATTTTCAGAAATTATAGCATGAAAAATGCTGAAGCTATTTTGTTCTCATCCAAAAGTGTTCTTCAATCTTAAATATGACTGCTATATATTGACAAAAAAGCATATTTAACATTTCACCTAAAGCTGAATCAGCACTCGCTCTTCAAATGTGCAAGATTACACAACGATTTTAAATGTTAACATCATTTTCTTACTCTGTTTCGACAAGCGCAGCTGCTGTAGTTTCTGTTTCCTTAATGGTCACTGAGTTTCTCCTCTTTTCAAAGCACTAGATAAGAAAATTACCCATCACAGCCTTCACGTCGACCTCATAATTAACTGATGGAGGTCTGCGAGCTGGCAGTGTCGTCTCAATTAGCAGCGACGGCCTGAACCACCTGCTTTCAAAGCTGATTTGATATTCAGGTTAAAAAGTGTGCGGATAAGGAGTTTTTGGAGAGTTCTCCCTGAAAGTGGACTTGGCTGCAGCTGAGCACATCTGTTTGCACAGCAGCAGGAGTGTTTCACACACACACTCCAAATATCAATCAGTTCCCATTACTGCAGCCAGCCTCCCGTATTTAGAGAGTGCTCCGCAGTTATTCAAACTGACACCGTCCATATGAGTGACTGATTGAGGGTGTCCTTCATATTTTTTAGCTTGTCGCTTTGTGATGAGAAAAAGTGGAAACTCTGCTGTCTCATTACTGCCGGCTGTAATCAATCTGAGGGAGGAGGAGAGCGAACGAAGCAACCGAGGAGGAAAATATCAGAATCAATAGGATGGAAATGAGTTTTGACACCTTTTTCTAAAAGATAGTTTTCATCCCGGAGAAGCAAACTCACGATGTGCTGCTGAATTATCAACAATAGGTCATAGGGAGGCGGAGGAAACACGAGGGACTATTTTACCGCAAAATCTTATGTGAATCTCCCACACAAAGACAGAAAAAAACCTGAATGGTTCTCTGAAAGAAAATTCATTATCACATAAGAGGAAAAAGTAGAAGTACAAGAAGATTAGAGGAGAAGAAAAATAGTAGGATCTTTCTGTTCCAGGAGTGAAAAATCTATTTCATTGTAGAAACTCATGCACAGGCTGGAATCTGGTATTTTGTATAATTACAAAAGCAAAAGACTCATATTTCTTTTTTATTTACAGTGATCAATTTTGCATAACTGAGTCAAATCACAAACCAAATGGTGCAGATTTTTTTGACAAAAAGTTAAAGCATTATTGGGTTTGCTTGTTGGAAGAAAAACAGCAAAGATCTAATTTTTTGAAACCAAAGTTCAGTTTTTCCATCTATAAAGTGAATTCCAAAACTGGGCGGTCTGTTGTGGCACAGCGCGACGAGAATTTTTCACTCAGTTTATGCAAATTTATTATGTTTTTGTCTGTGATAAGCTTTAAGTTGCTTAGTCAGTTTAAAGGGACAGTGAGGGCTTTCTAAAACATGAGCTAAAGGCTAAAACAACACAACCTGAAGAATAAAACACAAACTCGAGGCTGAAACAAGAGCTTAGCCATTTGTGCTGATGTTGATTCCTGTCCACATGCAGCAGTTATTCTGCAGTGATCTGTTCAAACCTGAGAGTCTATCAATAAAATGAAGAGCCAGGTTACGTTTGCTCTGCTTGGTGAGGTTGGAGTTGGTAGATGAGACCTGGTAGGACACAACCAGGATTCACTAACATTACATGCCACAGATATGTCTCGGAGCACCAGGCTGTGAGCAGCTGTGCTAAATGTAGCCGGCTACAAAACTACGCTACAAACTCATAAATACATGTCCTTGTTGCGTTGTATCTGGTAAAAAGTTGTCTCAAACAAAGAAAAGTAGAGGTTTTTTTTAAAAAAAAGATCTCCATTCATTTGTAATGGTAGTTTGTGAGCGCCATAAAGTCTAAGGAGTCTCTGCAATACACTTCAAATGGATTCTCCTCACAGCTTCTTTAAAGAGGGGGTATTTTTTCCCATATTATAAACAGAGATGTGAAGTAAGACTCGCCAGACTCGCTGAAATGATGAAGTCATTTCATGAGGAACTTCTAACTGCTTAATGGCACATTGAAGGGGCAGGGCCTCAAACACTAAGGTCTGCCTGTAGCTCCGCCCTCGGACAGGCCAATCAGAGTGAAGGGGGTTTGTGAAGTGGTACCTTAAAGAGACAAAATGTCCCAGACAGGTGTTGAAATAAGGGTTTTCTAAAACACCAGGAAGAGTAGAAACAGAGATTTATTTGACGTGTAAATCATGTAAAGATACGACTTTGGCATCAGAAGGATTGAATAAAGACAAAAGAGCACAGAAACCATTCTTTTCTCATGATAACATATCTAATCTTAAGTATAGCTCCTTCTTTTTGGTTTACTGTTGTAACTTTAACTTGTGGGTCTAAAATTAAACTTGTCTTGTATTCAAGGTTTGAATTAATGTCGTATTTGGATCTTTGAATCGTTACATCCCTTGTTAGTGAAACCAGCTTTCCCTTTGTGGATTAAAGTTGGGTTTTATACACAGAGTGAAGAATACTTCGGTAGCAGATAAGTTCTTTGTTTTCAGACTTTTCTACTTTGAAGTAAAAAAAAACAACCAGACCAAACTGGGGTAAAGATATTTTCACTTTAAGAGGCTCGTTTTTCCAAGAAACCCCAAAGCTTCAGGAGCTATCGGTTCATTTAGGAACAGTTTAGTCGATGGAGATGGAGAAAGAAACAAAGCAAAGTCAGACGGTGTGTTCTTTTCTCTTCACTGACGGAAACTCTGCTTTCGTTTCTGACTGAGTCTCCTTGGAGTGAAGCTTTTCTGGGTTACACAGACATTGAGGGATTATGTTTCCCTAGTGCCAAGACTTTGAAATCCCAGTAGTTATTAATAAACCTCTGAAACCCACGGGACGTTCCCCCTCCCCTCCCACCCCCTGCTCTCCTATAATTGACTCATTAATTGACTCATTTAAATCTGTCTAATTATTTAATCAATTAAATTCAATTTAGCTGATTGCACACTTCCCATTTAGATTCAAGAGCGCGGTCTTTAGAGAGGATGGAGGTGAAGAAAGAGAGCTGAGGAATAAATGTGTTTCGTGGTAATAACCAGTAATGTGCGAGCTAATTACTGGAGTAAATTGATCATTTTGTCTTAATTGATTTAAGCTTGTTAAAAGGGCACGACGCCAGCTTCGTTCGAGCGCCGTGAGCTCTTTATCTGGATGGCAGTAATTAGAGGTGAATGTTCTCGTTTCTTGTCTTTCTCTGCCCCAACGAGGCCTGAAATACATCAATCAAAGCTAATGGACGAGTACGATGAAACTGCGAGGGAGAAATCAGGAGAGAACGCTGACGGGGCTGATGGGAAATGGATCCAAACCAGGACCTGATGCTGGACTCTACCGCCATGATTCCCCTCAGCTGACCCGCCTGACGCTCCACCGGGACAACTTCCTCCGTTTACAAACTAGAACTTTGGTCATATTTACGCCCACTGTTCATATTTATTTTAGACCTTAAAAAAAACCTGTTTCAGTTTGGAAACTGTGACTTCAGTTTCCTGCTGGGAGCAAACAGTTTAAGCAGAACAGCATAACAGTTGATTACGTACCATTAATGTAGCATATATCTACCGTACATTCAAGATATGATATACAACAACGACCCGTCATTGGCTACAGCATAAGAAAGTGAAGGTTCTGGAGTGGCCATGTCAGTCTCCTGACCTCAATATCATTGAGCCACTCTGGGGAGATCTCAAACCTGCAGTTCATGCAAGACAGAGCAAGAATTTACAGGAACTGGAGGCTTTTTGTCAAGAAGAATGGTCAGTTTTACCATCTGAGAAAAAGAAAATTGTGTTTTCATTCACATTCTCTGAAAAATGGCCAAGAAATCACAAAGTCTGCCGGGGTATGTCAACTCATGAGCACAGCTGTTTCTTGACTCCACGTACAACAAAGTCTCTTACGACTAAAGTGAATTCAGGAGAGGAAGTTCAGAAATTTTAGTTAAATGTTTATTTTTCTTGTGCATGCATCTCATTTAAGATCAGCTCCTTTCAGCCCCTAAAACAAACGCAAAAATGTCGACAGGAGCTTTCAGTTATTTACAAAAAACGACTTTACATGGCTGTCGTCAAAATGCCAGAGCAGTTTGTATGAAAACAAGAGTTGATTCACACAAACGCGGTAGAAAAGAAAGAAGAGTCCACTTTATGCAGACAAAGTGACTTAACAAAGACAGAAACATTTGTACATGACAATGATCCAAAACACAAGGCCAAGTGGACCTGCCATTGGCTACAGCAGGATAAAGTGAAGGTTCTGGAGTGGCCATCTCAGTCTCCTGACCTCAATATCATTGAGCCACTCTGGGGAGATCTCAAACCTGCAGTTCATGCAAGACAGAGCAAGAATTTACAGGAACTGGAGGCTTTTTGCCAAGAAGAATGGTCAGTTTTACCATTTGAGAAAATAAAGACCCTCATCCACAACCAGCACAAAAGACTTCAAGCTGTCATTGATGTTAAAGGGGGAAATACACGCTGTTAAGAACTGGGGGAGGGAAACTTTTGTTCTGTTGTCATTATGATTTAAAAAGAGTAAACACAGTTATTTGTTAATAAATGTCTTCACCCAACCACTAACTAAGAATGAAAAAAAAAGTTTTTGTGTTTTCAGTCATATTCCCTGAAAAAGGGCCAAGAAACCATAAATTCTGCTGGGGTATGCAAACTTATGAGTACAACTTTTGGGTAAACTTAGACAGTATTTTTCAAGAGTTCAACCTTGTTCGGCAAAAAAACTAAAAGACCCAAAATAGGCTCTCAAAGTTCCTGATTTGCTTGAGTTTGACAGAAACAGAAAAACTTTATCGATTTAGGTAGGTTATAGGTAATAAGGTAGTAATAACAGGTTATAACACAAGCAATAGTATTAACAAAAGGTAGAAAAAAATAGTATAGGAATTAATAAGTACCAAAGGTAAAGTCATATTTACATTGTAACTGTATCAGGGTGAATTGTGCTAAAAAGATATAACACAATTAATAAGTGTTAAGTTATTACACAGTGTTTTAACAGATTTACAAACAGATTGCTTAGTCTACAGGTGGATACATTTGGTAGATAAATAGATGTAGAGGTAAAATAAAAACAAGCATGTCCAGGTTAATAGTCCAGTCTCAGGTGTGTTATTTACATTTTGCACAACATCCTAACTTCATTGGAATTAGGGTTGAACATCTGCATCTGGAAATGTCTGAACAAACTTATCTGAACTTTTTTTCCTGCAGAATGAGGAGGATTTCCTCTTTTTTAAAACTTTTATACCCATAAATATGAAATAACTCCTCTTTAATTATCTGAAACTGGACTAATGGGCGAGTTCTGCAGAAATACTCTGAGCTAAAGTCCACTTCCAGAGAACTTCAGCAAAGTTTTCTCAGTGCAGGGCAAAAGTTTGCACCCTTCAGCATATGAAAGTTTAAGAGGAGTGTGTGTGTGCGTGTGTGAGGGAAAGAGTGTGTGTTTGTGTGTTGTGTAGTGACTCAAGGAGGATTTAATGATAGATACTGGAGTTTAGGATTGTCCCCTGCAGTGCAATATCCCACACACACTCACACACTCTAACACACACACACACAGCCCCTGCAGAGCCATATCTACTTCTGTATCTGACATTCCATGGGTGGATGGGCAGCGAGATACACACACACTCACGCACACACACACACACACTCACACACACACGGTTGACTAAGGTCTTTCGCAGTGTCATCATCTTCTTTCTGAAACCCTGCAATTCTCCCCCCTCTCTCTCTCTGTATCCCTCTCTCCCCCCAAAGATTCATTTCTGGAAATAAATGGGGAGGCTAAATGGAAGGATGGCAATCTGACACAGAATCTGGAAGCTTCCCTCAAACTTTTGAAAACACTACTTTCCCGGCCCGTCCCCTTTGTGAGGAAATAGGTTGACTGCTACCATAGGACCAATCTAATCCTAAGTGCTCTCTAAAATAGCTTTCTGCAGCACAGGCTGCCTTGAATTTTGGAGTAGATGTGGAGCAGAGTCGGCGTTTCCTCCTGCAGGGCTCAGTCCGTCCTCACTGGAGGAGGATTCTCATTCATCCACTTTCCCAAGAGCAGAACTTCTCTTATTAACTCTGCTGCTGTTTGGGGGGTTTATCCAGGGGGAGGATGCACAAACTGGAGGGTTAAAGTCTGTATTCATGAGGTGATTTGATACTTTCAAAGATAAAAACGTGATTTTTTTTTTAGAAAATACTCAATTCTTTAGAGCTGTGTTTCGCAATCTCTGGGTCGAGACCCCATGTGGGGTCGCCTGGAATCCAAAAGCGGTCCCTTGCTTAGTCTAGTAATAGATCAAATTAGAAAAATATTAACTGATAAAAATATTTTCTTCAGTAGAGTTTATTCCTTTCAACATTAGAACACAACACATCAAGAAACTGTGTTTTGTATGTTTTGGTATTTAGTCTGCATTTTATTATAAAGTATTTGCTCTAAAGCAGTGGTTCCCGACCTTTTCCAACTTAGGGCGCACTTTTACATAAAAAATGTTTGCAGCGCACCTCCAACCAACAAGTACAGAGGATATAAAATGCCTCATTAGAACCCATTTTGGAACAATGACCCAAAATTTAATAAAACCCAAAATGTGATAACTGGTCGACAATGTAACAGATTCTGAGACCAAAACAAAATAACTTTTTGCCAAGAAAGTATCAAATTGTTACATTATGAGTCAGTTATTACATTTTGGTTTTCAATACATTTGTTTTGTTGAGTTTTGGGATCAGCAATTTGGTTACATTTTGGGTTTTATTACATATTTTTGATTACGTACTGGGTCATTGTTACGTTTCGGGTCATGTCACCTATTGGCCACCTTCTCATTTTTTATGTATGAATAGCTGAACATTTATAATAACCTGACAGAGTTTGTAACTGAGTTTTAACATTTAAAACATTCTGTTGATTTGCATCTTTATTTGTTTGTATCTTTTATCTTTATATAATTACACTCCACTAAAATCATGCTATTTTGGGAATGAGTTGGTGGCCCACTTGTAATACCTTCCCGGCCCACCAGGGGGCTGCGGCCTACAGGTTGGGAATCGCTGCTCTAAAGCACACTGTAGGGGAGAAAGCGCTTGCGCCAAAGTCATGAAATTGCGACAAGCAACATTGCTGAATTTAACAAGCCATAGTTGCAAATGGGGTGCCTCATGTAGTTAGTACTTTACACCAGGAGGTGACGGACATGTGTAACTTCAATCTGAGCAACATTTGTGGGCGTGTTCTGTAAAAAATCCACTGCCTCTCTACTTTTACAAATGTACGATATGGCTGCTGAGTGATGTCATAATATGTAAATGAGATGAGTAAATTTACTCCTATCACAAACTTTGGGTCACACTCATGATTCTTCTCATTTACAGTTTGTTTGTATCTCTAACCATTTTATAGCTACAACCTTTTGGAATAGTGATTGAAAAAACTCTGGGGCTTAAAGGGTTAAATAATTCTCTTTACTTATAAATTTCTCTCTTTTTCCACCATATTTCAAAATTCAGTGAATAAACATCTGTCTTGTGTGTTAAAGTCTGGCCTATGACGGAAAACCTGACACAAATATATTATAAAGTATTGGTGTTTAGATTTAGGTTTCTTTGCTGTGGTTGTTGTTAAAGATGTGGGAAAAGAGAATATAGATGTAGACATAGACAATTTTTACTGTCACTGCAAAAGAACAGTCTTTATTTGGAAGAATTGTGTTGGGAAACCTGAAACTCAAAATAAAACACAGAAAAGTTGACAGTTTTTATATTGCGCTGATTGTAGCTGTAGCCTATGAATGAAAGTGATGTTATTTTTCTAATATGAAGCGTATTTTTCCCATCAGCACCATCACCCACCACAGAAAACACCTGAGGCTGAGTCTTAAATAATGAGGTTTGATTATTCTAATTCTAATTCTAATTGATCGTTTCAGTGATGAAGAGGCCTCAGTTTGAACAAATTAACTTCGTCACAGTGACCTTTAGAGAGGTCAGATCCTGCTGCCATCTTTGATTGGACGTCTCTTCTTCTGTGACTTTGGGCTGAAAACTTTCATGTCTGAGAGCTGTGATATAAATAAAGCAGAGCTGAGTTCAGGGGATAAAACTTTGTTTTTCTGGTCAAAGAAATGAAAAATTCCATTTCAAATTTCGACCATCACGTCTTACGTTGGATTCATGTCCTGACTTCTCTGAATAATTCACTCGACTCAGTCAGAGAAACTTGTTTCAGGAATACATTTAAGAAAGAAAGTAGCTTTTCTCAGCAAAAAGGCAGAAATGTTTCACTAAAGTTGTGTTTTTTGTCCAGTTTTGGAGACTTTATTATGACGCATTGATGGATCCTTATTGTTCATAGAAAGGAGAAAGTTGATTCACTGCAGAAACGACTAAGTGAGTCTGAAAGGGGAAGAAACAGAAGGTTCCTGATTCTGATTTGATCAATGTACCGACGGAACTGTTTTTTCTTCCCCCTCTTTAAATGAGTTTGATTGACTGTTCATGCTCAAAGTAACTATTTGGGTCTAAATTCTATAGTGTTTGGATTTGCAAAAGCCACAACAGGAATACAGGAATACAGATGGTATTAAAGAAATACAGATTCCACGATACGACAGCAAAAGCCACAACAGGAAACAGAATGACTCTAATACAAAAGCCACAACAGGAAACAGAATGACACTAATAAAACAATGCCATGACAGGAATGCAGGTGGCATGAAACAAATACAACTGCCACAGCAAGATGGCAAAAGCCACAACAGGAATGAAAACCAAATGATACCAATATAAATGTTAGGACACAATGGCAAAAACCACAAAAGAAAAGCAAAAGGCATGACACTAATACAAATGTCGCAACATGACGGCAAAAGCCACAACACATAGGATATATGGACACAATGGATGTCGAAAGTGTTCAACTTTTGGTAGTTTTCTCACAGATTGTTTTTCAGCTCAACTGAACTCAACTTAACTTTATTTATAGAGCACTTTAAAAACAACCACAGCTGAAAATAAAGTGTTGTACACATATGGACAGAACATTAAAACAAAGATAAAAATCAGGTGTTAACACTCAAGTTATTGTTTCATTGTTCCTAAAACAATTTAAGTACAATAAAAACAATAACTAAAAACAAACCATAAAACACTAAAACAGAGTCGAGTCTCATGCTGGGTTAAAAGCCAAGGAATAAAAGTGGGTTTTAAGCTGAGTTTTAAAAACAGACAGTGAGGAGGATTGTCTTATGTGGAGGGGGAGCTTGTTCCATAATTCAGGGGCAGCAACAGAAAAAGCTCTGTCAACAGACCGGTCCATGCAAAGGACACAGGGAAGTTACATTTATCAGAGCTGTAGTTACCTTTGATAATGAGGTTAAAGCATATATTTAAAGTATTTAACACTCCACTTATGGGAAAGTCATTTAGACTCATAATTGATGTGCTTTTAATGCATTTGTGTAATATGATTATTCATTAAACACTGCCTCTAGATGTAAGTAACTCCCTCACAGTTTTTACACTGTTTATATTGCACTTCACTGCTTTATTTTTCCAAATGAATGTTTATAATTCAAAAAAGTTTTGTTACTCTCACTACTTTTACTTAGACACATCCATTGGGATACCCATCTGTGAGGTAAATGCGCAAAGTTGGACTCTTTTTAACTTCTGTTGTGGCTGTATGTTGTATTCATGTCGTCCCATATGCATTTGTGTTGTGACTTTTGCAAATCGTCTGACACCTATCAGCCACCGTAGAATTCAGTGTCTGGTTTCTTCTCTGCCTGTCCTGTGTCACTTCTGCAGTTTTCTTTCTGCTCTTATGTTTTTCATTCTGCATCACTCGTGTATTCACAGTTAATCCACAACTTCTTCTTAGTTTGTTTAAGACTTTTGCATGTACGTCTTTAAATTTGCATGTTTTCAACCTTCGCTGCACAATTAATCTAATAAAGACTGTAACTTCTGGTTGTTGCATTTTGCCCAGTCTTGTTTGGTGCATGTATAGAAATAAATATTGCATAAGTGTATTATCATGATTGTTTCAGAACATCTTCTCTCTGCATCCTCACAATGTAAAGCAAAAGGAGGCAGACTCTTGTGTTATTTATAAATGTAAATACTGAGAGTCTCTCCAGCGTGTGCGAGCCCTAAACCTGATGTTTTCCTCCCTGCAGCTCCTCTGGGATTAGTTCATTTATTAAATATTAATCCAGATAAGGAATTCACTCATTTGAATATTGACTGGATGTTTATCATTTTCTGTGTGCACTGGAAAAACAATAATCCTGTTAGATCGACATCAGCTATTTTATGGAAAATGTAATTTCCTTGGCCTCATTTAAATACACAAACACACACACACATAAGTGCGCACACACACCTGGAGTCTCAGGGGAGCGACTCGGCTCAGGTATGGGACTTCAATCATCCAACATGACGGGCTCCATGAGGAAACACACACTCCAAATCCCTGCAGGACGCAGCCCGCGGCGGTACAACCCAGAGGCTGCTGCTGAGTTTGATTCAACTCGTCTTTGTGTGAATCCTGGGAGACGCTCACCTGCGTCTCTGCAGCGAATCCAGAGGCCTCGTCTGCACTACAAAAGACTCCTCTGCAGAGAAGGAGCGCGGAGGATAAACCAATATGCAGCACGCTGAGGATTTCATTTTTATTTATCAACACAGCCCCCAGAGATTCAACCCGCACTCTCCTGCAGAGCCGCTTCGAGTTTTTGCTCAAGGGCAGGCGCTGAGGGGAAGGCAGAGGTCACGTGATGGGTTTAAAGGAAGAGTTCGCTTTATTAGAGTAGCTTTCTCTGACAGTTTGTGGCTCTGTTCAGAGATTCTGCCGCAAGTGAAATCATTTTTCTCTCAAAACAACTTGTTTTCTGCTCCATTTGAAACAAAAACACAGCTGATGCCCTGGACTGTTCACAGTCTTTTTGTCTGAATCTGAATCTCTGCACATTCAGCAGAAACTCAACATGTTCTACTTTAAAGCTCTAAAATACTGTTCAAGGGGGATAAAATTCCCCTAAATGTCTAAATGTCCAGTTTTTTCTCAGCTTGTTCTCCAAACCACCAATATTTATAAGACACTGCACTGAGCTACTGACACTATTCTGATGCACCAACCTCAAAGTCAAAATTTTGGGACGCAAAGCCAAAGTTAATTGATAAAAGTCAAATAATGAGAGAAGAAGTTCAACATTTGAGACAAAACAGTCATAATTTTGAGATAAACATCAAAATATTGATATTATTTTAGTCAGTCATGAGAAAAAAGTGAAAATTTTCAGGTTAAAAGTAAAAATGTTGAGATAAAAAGCCAAATAGTGTGAGAAGGAAAAAAAGAATTTAGAAAAAACACAATTTTGAGAGAAAAGTCAAAAGATTGAGATTATATTGTAAATATTTTGAGATAAAAAATAATCAACATTTTATGATTTACAGTCAGTTATGACAAAAAGTGGAAATTTTATTATGTAAAGAGTAAAAATGTTGAGATAACAGTCAAATATTGAGAGAAGAAGGAAAGATTTTGAGGTTATATAGTTGAAGTTGTGAGAAAAATAGTCAAAATTTAGAAATCAAAAAGCAAAATTGTGAGTAAACAAGTCAAATTTTGAGATTAAAAGTCAGAATTCTAAGATTTTAGAGTCAGTCATGAGAAAATAATGAAAATTCTAAGATAAAAAGCCACATAGTTTGAGAAGAAGTTACATTTTTGAGACAAAAAGTCATCATTTTGAGATAAATGTCAAAATGTTGAGATAATGTCGTCAAAACAAGTGATAAAAAGTCAAATCATGTGATAAGAAGTTAAAAGTCTGAGGTTACACAGTCAAAATTGTGAGAAAAAAGTCAAAATTTCGAATTACAAATCAAAATTCTGAGAGAAAGTCAAATTTTTTAGATAAAAAGTCAGAATTTTGAAGTTGTATAGGAAGTCACGAAGAAAGTGGTGAAATTTTGAGCTAAATAGTAAAAAATTTGGGTCGAAAAAAATTAAAGTAATGAGAAAAAAGTCAAAATTTTGAAATACAAATCAAAACCTCGAGACCTGAAGTTTAAATTTTGAGATAAAAAGTCAAAATATTGTCAAAGTTATGAGACTTTAAGTCAAAAATGTGGTAAGTTAAAATTTTGAGATCAGATAGTTCAAGTTATGAGACAAAAAGTAAAAAATTTGAATTCAAAATTCAAACAACCTGAGTAAAAAAGTCAAAGTTTTGAGATAAAAAGTCAGAATTTTGAGATTTTAGAGTCAGTCATGGGAAATAGTGAAAAATTTGAGATAAAAAGCCACATAATTTCAAAAGAAGTTACATTTTTGGGACAGAAAAATCATCATTTTGAGATCAATGTCAAAATGTTGAGATAATATAGTGAAATTTATAAGCTAAAAAGTCAAATAATGTGATACGAAGTTAAAACGTCAATGTTATATAGTCAAAGCTGTGATGAAATAAAGTCAAAATTTTGAAATACGAATCACAATTCTGAGAAAAAAAAGTCAAATAACGAGATAAAAAGTCCGAATTTTGAAGTTGTATAGGACGAGAAAGTGGTGAAATTTTGAGCTAAAGAGTAAAAAATTTGGGTTGAAAAAAATTAAAGTAATGAGAAAAAAGTCAAAATTTTGAGTTTGTGTCATGAAAGTCAGGAGAGGAAAAGATGAGTTTTGATTTCTTTGATCTGTGATGACAACTCGAGACAGAGTTAGAAAAAGTGTGATATGTGTCACGACACACTGGTGATGTTTGCAAACTGAAAGAAGAGGAAGAAAATATATTTTCTCTTTCTCTTTCCTCTAATTTGAGCGTTTTTCTGGTACGAACCAAAGTGTTTGGCTGTGAATCTTTTCCGCTCTCGAGCCTCGTTTGATGAATTGGATCTGGACGCTTTAGTTTGGATATTTCAGAGAGAAAGAGACACAAACACATTTTGGATAATCACACTCGTTTGAACGATCAATACAAACAGATGCACAAACACAACCTCCTCTTCCCTCACACACACACACACACACACACACACGGTATAAAGACTCCACTGGGGCCCTGAGTGGCCCCTGCCCCAGGGTTCACACCTAGTTCAGGTAATTTATCAGAGTGATTACACACTCACGCACACACATTTCTCACACATGGTCACAGAAACACACTCCAAATCCATGAGAGGCATCAGAGTAATTACTTCAGCTCAGCAGGGTGTCAGGAAAAAATTAACACCCACACACACACGTCGATTTCTGGAACAGTCAGAGTATACTTTTTCAATGCTCATGAGGTTTATACACACACACACACACACACACACACACACTCAGCTGAAATATAAACATAAGGACTCCTTGCTCGGCTCTGATTGGTCGCAGGTGTTGCCTCTAAACGAGCGTAAATGAAAGCCATTAATCGTGGCTGCAGGCGGCGCTGAGAGAGAGCGATTAGCAGAAACTCAGCGAGGCTCTGCTGCAGAGGAACGACTGCAGGTAACGGATGAACGGAGGAGGAGAGGGCTGCCTACGTACGTCTGAACTTCTGCGCAAATAGTGATGAATGAGTCCTGTCTGACATGATAAACACAGTCAGTCCATTCAAATGGATGGAGGTTTAACTTTCTGATTCTGTGAGCGCTGATAGAGCGGAATTAACCTGTAAAGTGGTCATCAGAAATCCTTAAAAGCCGCATTCAATTTATTAAAACACGCTGATTGAAGCATATCTACAGTTAAAAGGACTGTGAGGACTTTCTAAGTGATCTAAAAAAAGTCAAAGTCTCTATGACAACAACGCGCCAGCTGATGAAGATCCACAGTAAGAAAAGAGATCTGTGTTTTTCTCTGCTGAAAACATTTTCTGTCATTTAAATAGAAGTTATAGTGGAAACAGGAGCTGGACTGTCCGACAGAAAAGGGACGGAGGAGAAGAAAGATAAACAGGAGAGTGATAGAGCACAGGCTAAAGGCGAAAACACAAGACAGAGGCTAAATCAAGAAATAAAGCTAAAGGCGGAAACTCAGAGGAGGCCAGTTTATCAAGTTTTAACCAGTCTAAGGGGTATAAACAAGAAAAAACTGCATTCGTAAATTTTTCATCTTGACCAAAGTGCAATAACTATTGAAGCCCATTTTTGGTCAGTTGGAAAAAAAACATTTGTTCAGATTTTTTTTTGCCCATATTGAGTTCAAAATTTGAGATAAAAATTGAAATTTTGAGTTAAAAAGTCAAAATTATCTAAATTTTTTTTTAACTTTATCTCAAATCTGACTTAACCCTGTGGTGCATAGTGGTCACTACAGTGGACACCTATTTAAAACTTATTTACACCTAAATTCAATGGGAATTCATATTAGCCTGTGTCAGGATATTTAAATTCTTTTTAGGGCCTGAAAATTTTTTTTTCTTCTTCCAAACATATATTTTTTTAAAAAGTTATAGACAAACATTTGAGGGTAAAACAGCGTAATAATTATACATTTTTCAGTGTTAAAATGGATGACAGAGAGTCAAAATGTTTCGCAAAGCATTAAAAAAAGATTAATCATGAAATTACTAAAAAAAAAAAAAAGAAATGAAGTCAAACAAAAAAATAGTTATGTTTACATTAATTTCACTCTTTTTTATGTTGAATGTTCTGTTATAAATATTTGAAGAAAAAGAATTGAAAACTTTTTTTCATGCCTTTAGACAAATAAAAACACTCAAAGGAAAAATCCAGACACTGACTTTAATAATTCATGCATCTGAGGGTTAATATGGGCAAAAAAAAAGTCTCAGCAAATTCGTTTTTCAACTAGCGGAAACAGGCCTCTGTTGATAACTAATAATTCTCACAAACACATTTGTATAACTTCAATATTTCATCTCAATAACTCAACTGTGGTTATGCAACAACAACAAAACCCTTAAACTTCATCACATGCTTCTATAACCAGCTTGAGTTAAGTTAGACTCTTCAATTATTGTAATATAGTCACTCAAAATGTGCCGAACCATTCAGTCATGGGGGTACAAAATTGTGAGAAAAAAGTCAAAATTTCGAATTACAAATCAAAATTCTGAGAGAAAGTCAAATTTTTTAGATTAAAAGTCAGAATTTTGAAGTTGTATAGGAAGTCATGAGAAAGTGGTGAAATTTTTAGCTAAATAGTAAGAAATTTGGGTCGAAAAAATTAAAGTAATGAGAAAAAAGTCAAAATTTTGAAATACAAATCAAAACCTCGAGACCTGAAGTTTAAATTTTGAGATAAAAAGTCAAAATTTTGAGTTTGTTTCTGTTTTAGCCTTTAGCTTGTGCTTTAGCCTTCTTTGGAGCTAACACATGCTTAAGTGCCTCCTTGTTGGTAATCCACATTAATCTGCTTCTTTGACTCGTCAAAACATAATTAAACTGTCGTTTTAGGAGCCAAAATAGACTAAACTGCCTTTTTTCAGTCAAACTACATGTGCCGTTTCCTTCTTTGGCCCCTGTCCTTCAAAATGTCTGTGCACGCCACTGCTAAGTTAAAGTTTTGTGTTAAAAAGTCATAATTCAGAAATTCTATAGATAGCCATGAGAAAAAGGTGAAATTTTGAAATAAAGGGTAAAAATCTTGTGCTTTTGTAGTCAAAGTAAGGAGAAAAATAGTCAAAATTTTGAAATTTAAAAGCAAAATTGTGAGTAAACAAGTCAAATTTTGAGATTAAAAGTCAGAATTCTGAGATTTTATAGTCAGTCATGAGAAAATAATGAAAATTCTAAGATAAAAAGCCACAGTTTGAAAAGAAGTTACATTTTTGAGACAAAAAGTCATCGTTTTGAGATAAAAAATGATGTAGTAGTCAAAACAAGTGATTAAAAAGTCAAATCATGTGATAAGAAGTTTAAAGTCTGAGGTTATACTGTCAAAATTCTGAGAGAAAGTCAAATTTTTTAGATAAAAAGTCAGAATTTTGAAGTTGTATAGGAAGTCATTAGAAAGTGGTGAAATTTTGAGCTAAATAGTAAAAAAATTGGGTCAAAAAAATTGAAGTAATGAGAAAAAAGTCAAAATTTTGAAATACGAATCAAAACCTCGAGACCTTAAGTTTAAATTTTGAGATAAAAAGTCAAAATTTTGAGTTTGTTTCTGTTTTAGCCTCTAGCTTGTGCTTTAGCCTTCTTTGGAGCCAAAACACATGCTTAAGTGCCCTCCTTGTTGGTAATCCACACTAATCTGCTCCTTTGACTCGTTAAAACATAATTAAACTGTCGTTTTAGGAGCCAAAATAGACTAAACTGCCTTTTTTCTGTCAAACTACATGTGCCGTTTCCTTCTTTGGCCCCTGTCCTTCAAAATGTCTGTGTACGCCACTGCTACAACATCAAACGTTTATTTTAAAGGTAAATGAAGTGAGATGCTGAACGCGTGACTTCTGTGCGATGTAACGGCGAGGACAGGAGATATTCATTTTGCACCTGGCGTCAAAGGTTAGTAGGACGCCGGCGTCTCACCCTGCACTCCCTGCTGCGTCAGTATCACACGTCCACTCCACTTAACAGCCTCCTCCATCACCCGGCAACCATCACCAAGGTGACACCGCGAAGCTGTCAGTGCCATACCCTTAGAGACGGGCTGTATGTGAACACACGCCCGAGCACGCCACGCCGAGAAGACGAGAAACAGGACGAACGGAGGGCATGAAAATCAAAGTTTTTCTTTCTTTTTTAAAGTGGAATCAGGACAAAGGAAGGAAATGAACAAATATCTAAATTAAATTAAATGTTTGAGAGTGATTTAAGGGTAAAAAAGAGCTGTGAGAGGCTTTGGATGTTTGCTTTTCACTCTCTGGCAGCAGCTGCACGGCTCGGCGGCTTCACAGCCAAATTCTACAAAGTTGATTTTGTAAAAGTGTTGCAGTGGCTTCAACTCCGCTCGTGTCAACAGCAGATATTTCTACAGGGCTTAAATCTCTCCTGTGTGTGTGTGAGTGTGTGTGTGAGTGTGTTTAAGGGAGTGTAACTGATTGAGTGATAGAAGGGGAGGATGGCATTTGCCAGTCTGTCAGCCAACAGTAACAGACTTAATGTTGTCCTACCAAAGCTGCATAAGAGCATCAGAGCTGCTGACCCAAACACAGAAATAAAACTACTTTAAAACCACAAACTTGGAGAGGAAAAGTTGTGTGACGGCAATATAAAACATTATTAAAGGAGAAAATATAAATGACTTGAAAATTTAGTTATACTGGTCAAACATGGACTGGATCATCTTGGACGGAGAATTTATCGAAGGGTATAAAGAGAAGTAAAATATTCTACTTATAATTGCTTGTAATCAGTGCGTGTGTATAAAAGCTCAGTGAGTTTCTGAGCTCCTGACAGACACTTGCATCTTTCATCCAGTGCTGCACTGACATTTCTGGATTCTGAGTCATGAGGAAAGAAAAAGAATTGTCAAAGTTTCTGCAGGAAAAGTGAATCCAACTGTATAAAACAGGAAAGGTATATAAAAAGATATCCAAGGAACTGAGGATGCCAATAAGCAGAGTTCAAACTCTAATGAAGAAGTGGAAAATGAGGGATTCTGTTGAAACCAAACCACGGTCAGGTAGACCAACAAACATTTCAGCTACAACTGACAGGAAAATTGCTCTGGATGCAAAGAACCCTTTGACCTCATACTAGTAGCCGATGCACAGACCAGATTTTTCCGAGACATTACCAGAGATACTCAGGTTTCCTTCTAGCACCTAACAGAAACTGTAAATATACACATTATGATATCGAGGGATTCAAACATTTCAGCTACAACTGCCAGGAAAATTGTTCAGGATGCAAAGAAAAACCCACAAATAACTTCAGCTGAAATACAGGACTCTCTGAAAGAATGTGGTCTGGCTGTTTCAAGATGCACAATAAGGAGGCACTTGAAGAAAATGGGCTGCATCAAGCAAACTAGCATCATAAGCACAAAATCATCCTCAGCCAAGTTCAAGAAGATGCAACTTCTTCTTTTTCGACCGATCGCTAACGCTTGTGGAGGAGAAAATACTCAGACTTTTACCTCCAAGCTGCTGCTAACACCAGATACTGAGCATTCAGAGGAATTTAAAACACACTGATAGTCAAGATGAACAGTCAGAGCAGGTGAGAAGTGATGGGAAAACTGAGGTCAAAGGTGCTGAAAGCTCAAACAGCATGACATGACATAGACCAGGAAGCTTTTCACAGCAAAGAAATCCACACACAGCGCTCAGAAAAGTACCCGTTTCATCTCTGAGAGAGAACATCAGCTCTCCATCAGGTATTCTCAGCCAGCTCAGCACTAAAAGTTCACTTTAACACAGTCATAGAGGTGGTTTAACAGTCCATTGTCTGACTCGGGGGGAACACAAAGCAGAGAGTTTAGTATTTTGAGTGAAAAGAGGTCGTCCTAACCTCTGCCTGCAGGCCCCGCTCCAACTCTGCGGTGGATTCTGATCGCTCCAGGCCATGCCCCGCTCGCTGTCTTACCTCATGGTGACCCGTTCACGGCTCCACTCCGCGCTCAGCTCCTCTCTCTGATGTCCACAGGAGGAAGAGGAGATGTTTGAGCTGCCGGGATCACTTTAAACTCCAAGAGCAGAATCTGTGGAGGAAGATTCCCAAAGTTAAACTCCACAGAAACCACAGAAACAGCACTTCCTGCTTCTTTTACCCTAACATGTCATCCACCAATCAGAAAGCAGAGTGACAGCAGCATCTCTCTTCTTCTTCTTCTTCTTCTTCTTCTTCTTCTTCTNAGCAAAAGTGAACTTTTTGTCCACAACCATAAACATTGTTCCATTTGGAGAGGAGTCAACAAGGCCTATGATGAAAGGTCCACCATTCCTACTGTGAAACACGGAGGTGGATCACTGATGTTTTGGGGATGTGTGAGCTACAAAGGCTCAGGAAACTTGGTCCAAACTGATGAATGAAGGATGAATGCAGCATGTTATCAGAAAATACTGGAGGAAAATTTACACTCATCAGCCCAGAAGCTGCACATGAGACGTACTTGGACGTTCACACATGACAATGATCCAAAACACAAGGACAAGTGGACCTGCCATTGGCTACAGCAGAATAAAGTGAAGGTTCTGGAGTGGCCATCTCAGTCTCCTGACCTCAATATCATTAGGTGCGTTTCCATTACCCTTGGATATGCGCAAAATTTAAATAGCGCTATAAAAAACTGGTAATGGAAACACTTGCATTTCGAAAAAGCACTGAAATATCACGATATCGCGATGGAAACCCTTTTTTCCGCAACTATGCATCACAGGATGTGACGTACCTGGTCACATGATCTCTTCTCTGTGAGTAAACATGGCGCGCTACGTTTGGACAGAGGAGGAGACGGAGACTTTTCTCGCAATTATTTTCTAGATAAACATAAACTAAAACATTAAAATAAATAAAACATGAACATCACTACACCTACACGCAACAGGTTTTGAGCGAACATCTTCCAGCAGTGAAATCTCGCAGGACGATATTTGACGAGAGTTATGGCGCTCCTGCCTAGAACAACCTTTAATAGAAACAGGTTCAAAGTACAAATATACTTTGTTGAAATTTTAGGAAAATCGCTTTTATTTTTCAAAAAACTGTAATGGAGACCCAGCCAGAGATGTTAAAGGGGGAAATAGATGCTTTTAAGAACTGGGGGGGTGGAAACTTTTATTCTGGAAGTTTCTGTTGAGATTTAAAAAGAGTAAACACAGTTGTTTGTTAATAAATGTCTTCACCCAACCTCTAACCATGAGTGAAAGAAAAGTTTTTGTGTTTTCATTCATGTTCCATTTGGAGAGGAGTCAACAAGGCCTATGATGAAAGGTCCACCATTCCTACTGTGAAACACGGAGGTGGATCACTGATGTTTTGGGGATGTGTGAGCTACAAAGGCTCAGGAAACTTGGTCCAAACTGATGAATGAAGGATGAATGCAGCATGTTATCAGAAAATACTGGAGGAAAATTTACACTCATCAGCCCAGAAGCTGCACATGAGACGTACTTGGACGTTCACACATGACAATGATCCAAAACACAAGGACAAGTGGACCTGCCTTTGGCTACAGCAGAATAAAGTGAAGGTTCTGGAGTGGCCATCTCAGTCTCTTGACCTCAATATCATTGAGCCACTCTGGGGAGATCTCAAACCTGCAGTTCATGCAAGACAGAGCAAGAATTTACAGGAACTGGAGGCTTTTTGCCAAGAAGAATGGTCAGTTTTACCATCTGAGAAAATAAAGACCCTCATCCACAACCAGCACAAAGACTTCAAGCTGTCACTGATGTTAAAGGGGGAAATACATGTGATTGTTTGTTTGTTAATAAATGTCTTTACCCAACCACCAGCCATGAGTGAAAGAAAAGTTTTTGTGTTATCATTCACATTCTCTGAAAAATGGACAAGAAATCCTAAATCCTGCTTATAGTGAAGCAGAGCTGTGGATGTATAAAATTGTAGAATAGAAAAGTATTTTGTTGTAGGATTCTGCCTCGACAGCAGGAAGCTGATGAAAGATCTCAGTCCTCGGGGAGCTGATCAAACATGCAGACGACATATTTCCAAACCTCTCTCTCTCTCTCTCTCTCTCTCTCTCTCTCTTTAATGAATGCGTGATGTGTTTATGACTCTTTCCTTATGTTGCACAGCTGTTTCACAGCATCAACATTCACATCCACAGCAACCATAACGTGTCATCCATCACGTGGCAGCGAACGCCGCACGGTTTCCCAGAGATCATCACTCAAACCATTTCAAAATAAGAGTTAATGTATTCTGTTTCTCATTTGTTGAGTTCGACTCATGAGAATTTGAGTTATTTTGGTGCACATATAGTTTATGTAGTAGAGTCATCACGAATGACTTTGCTGCTACATTTGTGCATCTGTCACTGCAGTGTTAAGCTGTTAAGGGAGAACTTTACACTAAAAAAAAGAAATCTAACTAAGTGTTTCTGTCTTATTTTTGTAATAATGTCTTTTTAGACTTAATATAAGCCAAAATCACCTGACTATACATTCGTGGTTTGTCCCAAAATAACAACAATTTGACCTTTTTGCCACTAACTTTGGGTTTTTCATCATAATTTTTACCTGGTAAACAAAAAAAGAAATTAATTACCTCAGACTTTTGACTTCTTAATTACAAAATTTTGACTTTTTGCTCATAATTTTTGCTTAATATTCTTTAAAAAATCACTTTATAATGTCAGAATTTTGACTTTTTAATCTCAAACTTTTGACTTTTTGTCTTCCCAGTCTTCAGTTGATAATCTCAAAAAAATGGACTCAATAATGTAAAGATTTTGACTTTAAATCTCAAAATCTTGACCATTTTTTCCTCATAATCTTCACTCAATAATCTCAAAACATTGATTTTGTTGTCATGTTAGACTTTTGACTTTTACATCTCAAATTTTTGAATTTTTGTCCATATAATATTTTATGAATTGTTTCAAAAAATTGACTTTGTTGTCAAAATTGTGACCTTTTAATCTTAAAATTTTGCCTTTTTTCCTGATAATTGTCACATAATTGTAAAAAATGACTTTATTTTGTCATGTTTTTTACTTTTTATCTCAGAATTTTGACTTTTCACTCCCAACATTTTGCCTTTTTGTCTCATGATTTTCAACTTAATCTCAAAAGTTTGACTGTTTATCCAAGGCTCTGACTTTTTATCTCATAATTTGGATATTATTATCTCAGAATTATGACTTTCCATCTTACAATTTTGATTTTTTTTCTTCATAACTTTGAGTTTTATCTCGAAACTTCATTGTTTTGTTTGTTATTTTGACTTTTAGGTTGGTGCATCAGAATCCTGTCGGTCGCCCAGTGCAGTTATTTATTATAAATATCAATGGTCTGAGACAAAAACCCGCACATTTTGAGGGAAAAAGAGGACATTTGGTGTCTCTACGTTACATTAGAGTTTCAGCTTTGACTCTGCATGCTTCTGAAACTCTGTCTCGCTCTCGCAACAGGATTTCTCGAATGAGATAACGCACCTGGACTCTTTCTGGAAACCCTTTTTTTTTTCCCATGTACCTGCTGAGTAAATCTAAATAACTTGCCCTGTTGTGACCAGTTTCACAGAAATCCCACATTTCCTCATCATCCGTTGAACGTCAGGTGTAAACGTTCTCCACACAGTTATAATTGACGTCTCTAAAGCAGAGAACACAATAATTAACCCTGATAACCTCCATGTTTCTCTTTCATCACCCTTTATATGCTGCTTTTTCATTCTTTTGTTTCATCTTTTCATCCAATTCTTTCTTTCGTTCTCTCCTCGCAGACAAAGCAGGAAACAGACAAATGCTCCTCATGAATTCCTGCAGACATTACGCCGCCTTAAAGCCTGTAATTTCAGCAGAATTATTCTGTTTTGTCCCTTTAAGTGGCACGTTGCATATCTCCCAGGTTTGGGATAATCGAGGTTGTTAAATAACAACCGCTTTCTTCTTTTGTGGAGTTTATTTTGACAAATGGTGCGTCTCAGACAAGCAAACAGATGTGACCTTAAACGAGCACGAGACGGGGTTTGTGTACTCGATTAGGTTCAAATGGAAGAGTCATTCACGCTTATTTTCAGAAGGGATGAAAAAATACAAGAGAGAGAAAAAAACAACTGGAGGAAAACAAATCAGATAAATTTATTTCATTGCTTCCACTTTATGAGCTGTTAACTCCACGCTCCTTTAAAAACAGATTTATTGAGCTTGATTGAAGAGTAGAAACAGTCTAGAAACACTGAAATATAAACAATTTAAAATAATCTGATGACAGATGTGGATTAAAGATGCATATGTGAGATTGTGCTGACACAAACACAGCAGACCTGGATATCTCTGACTCATAAAGCTCTTTGTCAGCAAATCAATGTGAAGAGACGACCTTTAGGTAAAGAAAAACACTTCACACCTTCATACATACAAACAAGAACCAAAGCTGGATGTTCAGACTGAGCATGTGCAAACTTTCAAACCTCTACATGTTGGTTTGTTGAAGAAATGCCAAAATCTATCTGAACTAAACAAAACACCAAATCTTCACCAGACTTGCTGAAATGATGAATATGCAGACCTCAGTGTGAGGTGTGGGCCTCAATCACCAAGGTCTGCCCATCACTCCACCCCTAAGTAACCTCTAAGGGGCCAGCCAATCAGAGGGAAGGGGGTTGTGGATCAGGGAGCCTTAAAGAGACAGCAGCTCAAAGAAAGTGTTTCACATAGAAGCTGAAATAAGGATTTTCTAAAACACTAGCGAGAGGAACAAAAGATATATTTATATTTTTAGCTGTCATTTATAGAAAGAGGTGCAGGGCATGAGAAGGACGGAAATTCAGAAAATGAAAATTTATATGCTAATATTTTCATATTTGAGTTCTAAAGTTCTAAAATGTTTGACACTTCCTTTTTTTTTTGCTTGTTTTATTAATACTTTATGGTTTTTTGAGTTATTTTTTACCTGTACCTCTGCAAGAGAGAAGCTGTATTTTGTTTTTTCCTTATGCTCTCATTGTACAGTTGGGCTCATAAGTTTACATATTCTAACAAAAACTTTTCTTTCACTCATGGTTAGTGGTTGGGTGAAGTCGTTTATTAACAAACAACTGTGTTTACTCTTTTTAAAACATAATGAGAACAGAAACTTCAGCTTGAAGTCTTTTGTGCTGGTTGTGGATGAGGGTCTTTATTTTCTCAGATGGTAAAACTGACCATTCTTCTTGGCAAAAAGCCTCCAGTTCCTGTAAATTCTTGCTCTGTCTTGCATGAACTGCAGGTTTGAGATCTCCCCAGAGTGGCTCAATGATATTGAGGTCAGGAGACTGAGATGGCCACTCCAGAACCTTCACTTTATTCTGCTGTAGCCAATGGCAGGTCCACTTGTCCTTGTGTTTTGGATCATTGTCATGTTGGAGTTGCAACACAAACACAAAAAAGGAGGTGAAGAAAGCAGTTTAAAAACAGAAGAATTTCATGGTTAATATTTAATGATCTTAGTGGTGTGAGTCTGGACACACACACACACACACACACACACACACACACACACACACACACACTGACACTCTGAGGCTGCGAGCTGCAGCCACAGAGAGGTGACCGCTTCCCTCCTGACTGCGAGGCCTCCAGAAGAGACCAATGAATATTTAAACATCTAATATATCTCTCACACACACACACACACACACTGGAAAGCACACACACACACACACACACACACACATACACGCAAACACATTACAAATTAATGTGTGAATTCTTGTTAGTGTGGCGACCTGAGTTGGTATCGATGTACTGTATCACGTGTGTGTGAGTGTGTGTGTGTGTGTGTGTGTGAGAGAGACAGGTGACAGCTAAGGTCAGTGCACAGGGTTTGATTTACGCCGTCTGCTGCAAAATGGCAGCAGTCATTTTATGGACATGTAAAGTCACATATGAACACACACACACACACACACACACACACACACACACAGTAAGGGTACATTATTTATTCAGAGTTTATGGGGTTTTAAACGTATCTATATGGGAACATGTATACATAATAGAAATGGTGCCACACAGCAGAGCGCTGTGCAAAATAACGCCTGCAGACAGGAACGTGTGGTCATGTGTGTGTGCGTGTGTGTGTGTGTGTGTGTGCTGACTATGAGGCAGAAACAACTCAGCGTAAAGCCAATAAAAATGAGCTTTACTGACTCTTTACTCTGACAGTTTGAATCAGAATCAGACATTAACTTCATGTTGTAAATCAACTCTCTTAGTTTGTAGCTCCTGAAAACAAAAACATGGTAGAAGATGTGAACTGTGACGCTTGGTTATAGGATGTTTGTGTAATAGTAGATAAGAATTGGCTACACACACACACACACACACACACAGGAGTGACACCCTTGTTAATGAGAGCCAGAGGGTGAGCTATCTCTCCCCCGTCCTCTACACTCAGCTGCAAACAGGATAAACACGGACTTACCCACAATTCTCAGAGGAACCAGACGACCTTTGCTAACTTTACTGCTGAGCGTCTGCCTTTGTGTGCATATGTGTGTGTGTGTGTGTGTGTGTGTGTGTGTGTATTTCTGGATGTTAGTTCTGCATGTGTACGTTAGAGTTCAGGTTCCTGACATTATTAGCTGTAATGGGCTAATTGTCCTAAAGCAGGATGTTGTTTTTCACCCGAATAACCTTTTTGTTCTCGTTTGGTTGTACAAGGTTTATCAAGAGTTTCCCTCTTTTTCTTGTTGTTCTTTAGCTCTTTCACTCATGCAAAAAAGTCTGCATATTGTCTGATAAAATCCATGTTTAACGTGGTTTTCAAAACTGGAAAACATTTGCTCAGCACCCTCTCAGGTCTGGAGTACATTTGTTGTGATTTTTGTTTTTGTTATATACCATACTTTGTTTTTAAAGCTTGTAACTGTGAGACCTCATTTAAAAGATTAAAGTCTCTAGTTTCAGAAAATGTCATGTTTTTATATGTGGCTAAAGTCCACATCAGGATAAATGCAGCTGAAACACTTTTTTACTCTTTGATTTTTCCATAACCATTTTTAAACATCATTAACTTCAAGATGCTTCATGTCAGACATAAAACATCCACCACATCACTTCTACACCTTCTCATCTACATCTGGGTGAAATTTGAGCTTTTTAAGTAAAGCCATGAAGGAGTTGCAGAGTTTTTAGTCTCAGGTGACCAAACAGCAGGCAGAGTTGTACTCTCTGTTCACGCTCTTGTCTGAAGACGCAAACAAAACCAGCTTCATCAGTGCTCAGTGTCCTCTTTTCAGTCAACTTTGCTCTCTTTGTGGAAAGGTTGTACAAAAATCATGAAACTGTGGTTCCCAGTACCTCCTCTGTTGCACAAATGAATGTGAGTGACAGACCTGTTAGCCAATAAACGACCCTCTAATCGAGCTATTACACAAGACCAGTCAAGCAGGGAGCACTTGTTGTCTATCACAAGCTGTCCTGGGATGAAAACTCAACAGAAAAGGATGGGGTCACCTTAGTCTTGCAGCTAGAACCCTGTTGAAAACAAAGACTTGCAGCTTTGTCAGATTGACATTGAGGAGGAAATGCTCTAAGACTGTGAAGCTGCTGTTATTGATGAGAACGGACACGACAGACAGACAAACAACGGACTTTACAGGAGAAATTTCACCACTTGGAATAATTTGATGAAACAACACTTTTGATATGTTTGAACTCTGGATTCCTCTGGTGGAAAGGAGAGTGAATATTCAGGGTACGGGCGTCAGGATGTGACGTAATGACCCCAAACAGGTAGGACGTCCACGTTGTTGTGATCACTATCAGAGTGATTCTTTTTGTGAAGAAAACTATAAAACAAACTTAGAGACTGAAATGTTTATACTTAGAGGTTGAAGGGGAAACGTGAGAAAATCCCAAGAAGGATTTATGCTCCGAAAGTCTGTTTTATGGATAATTTAGACCTGGTTTCGGTTGTGATGAGTTTTTCAGGAATGGAAACGACGACCACAGCAAAGTAATGATTCACCCTGAGCTCGGAGTGTGAGCCTACATGTTTATGTGTGTTAGTGTGTGTCCGTCCTGCCAACCTTGAGCTGAGGAATGACTCTATAATCGTCACTCTGCTCTGCACTCATCTACTCTGCAAGCATTACTTATTACACACACACACACACTCACTCACACACACACAAAACAGCAAAGAGCTCACATTAGCAGTTACACACACACATGCACATGAACAAATACACACAGATGAGTGAATCACATGCAGTGACCAGGTTATCACACACACAAAGGTACTGACAATAAGTATTTCTATATTAGCATCTTATTGTTTGCCTTCCTTTCGATCTTTTAAAGGTGCAGTATGAAGAAGTTGGCAACATTTGTCCGAAAACAAAAATGTGGAAAAGGGAAATAATGTTTTATATGTATGTGAAGTATGTTAAAATAAACTTTTTTAGATGGCACTTAAATTCCAATATCTACACAGTGCGCCTTTAATATTGAGTTTTTTTGTTTGTATGTGTCGTGCAACATAAAAAGTTAAATGTGTAGTAGTAGAGGAAAATTGTGCAACTTGAGAGCTTGCCAAACCTGCAAATTTTGGAGTCATAAATTGTATACAAAAGGTTGACAACCAAAACACTTTCCAAAAAGTGAAGCCAAAAACTGCAGAGCTCCCCCTACTGGCTGGATATAGTATAGCTCAGAAACCTTTACACTAACACATGGGACAAAAGTTAAACTCTAAAATCTAAATCCAGGTTGAATAAATTTGAAATTGTTATTATTAATGTTGAAGAAGAAAAGAAAAGAAAAGAGGAGGAGTGGCTTCATTATTGACATTTTTGATCTGCATGAAAAAAATCAAGTCGGTTTAACTGGTTTAAGTTCATTTACCACATCGAAAAAATGGAGTGATATACAAATTTTAGCTTTGTTTAATCCACTTGACAAAATTAAGTTCACTGTACTTGGATTTTATTTTTCTTGAAAAGGAAAAAAAAAGTGGTTCAAGCAAGAAGCAATCTTGCTTCAGTAACGTTAAAAATTTGTGCAAAAAGTTGCATTAATTTTTTTCAGTAGATCTACCAGAACATTTTTTATCATTGTACGGTCAGTAGATTGTCAAGGCTGATATTTTGGCTTCACTTTTGGAGAACGAGAAATGCTTTTTGGACTCTCTGAGACTTCTACCACCTCTGATCAGAAACATAAAATCACAACAAAGGGATTCAGAAGTGTAGTGGCGTGTATAAGCCACAAAGAACTGCCGGCATGGCAACTTGATTCCAGACGCGAATGACGAGTTGTTTCTTGTTTTCTGAATTTTTATTGATGAGGTTTTGACAACAGATACGTCATACGGTAGAAAACTATAAGCTCTCATGCCTGCCACAGTTCTGTCTCAATCAACCCTAAGAGGCATCACACGAATATAAGGGGAGGCATAGAGAGGGAGGAGCCTAATCTACATAGACATTTAAGATTAACTTACATTTTAACACAATGGCTCTTACAAGAAGTTTGAGGGACATGATGAAACACAGGATTGAACACAAACCAGTGTTTAACCTCTCGGTCTCTACTCAAGGATCCTCACAGGGACGGAGCACATTCATATCATGTGTGTGTGTGTGAGGGTGTGTGAGGGTGTGTTTGACCCTGCCATGTTGCTGTGTGAAATGTAAACCTGATGAGGCAGTGATTGATTCAGCCTCTTCTGATCAATGGACGTTTAATGATGAATGAGTCGACGCCCTGACGCCTTCGCTGCATCCTGATCTGATCTGACGCTTTTCTCTGTAAAATCATCTTCCTCTCTCTGCTTTTCATGAAGAACGAGCACGTTTCTTAGACATGCACCGTGTTTTGGCAGCTCATGCATAAAGTCGGACGTAAGCGGCCTGTCGGGCTGTTTGGGATTCAAGTGATGGATTCTGGGAAGGACTCCCCCCTCTGGACAGAGAGGACGTCTAATGAGGCCATCACGGCCTGTCAGCTAATCACAGCCCTGTGTGACAGCCGCTCCTTCAATCAGATACGTTTATGACAGCTTAGTCAGAGCACACACACACTCATGGCCTCTGGCTGTGTGTCTGCAGGAGTGTGTGTGTGTGTGTGTGTGTCCTCACATTTTTATTCCAAGTGTCTGACATCATGGAGAGAATCCCTGCAAAGATAGACGCCTTTTTAAAGTGTGTTATCATTTTTTAAACCGACCGCAGCTGTTACATCTCTCTGTGGAGACTTCATTCAGAAAAAGCTGAGCTCAAACACCAAACAGACCACAGGAAACCTCACACACAGATTCACGAATAAATAAATAAATGTAAACTCTGTCCTGACTGCCAGAGTCGTATTAACCAATCAGGTGTCTGCAAGAAAAACAGTCTGTATGGAGAGCAAAAGCAGGAGGATTACAGTCTACGAAAAATGAAACCATGGCTCCAAAGAATAAAAAAACATTTTGACCAGTTAAAATATTGGGGAATGAAAACTGGCTTTGTTGAGATTACTGATTTTATTTCTATTTTCAAAACCCATCCACATTCAAAACCCTCCTCAAAACGCAACTTTTTAAAAGTGTTTTTAATGTCTAACTGCTTTTAAATGTATCCCATGGTTTTGTTGTGTCTTGTTTTCATTGTTTATAGGTTATTATTTTTGTTATCATTACTGTGTTGTTTTATTTGATGTTTTTAATGTCTGTGAAGCGTCTTTGAGTATCTAGAAAAGCGCTCTATAAATAAAATGTATTATTATTATTATTAATATTATTATTATTATTATTATTATTATTATTATTATTATTTTGCCCCTACCTAGGTCAAATTCTGAGATAAATATGTGATTTTTTTTTGGATGAAAAGTCAAAATTATGAGATAAAAGCCCTGATTTCAACATTAGAAGTCAAAATTTTTTGATATTTTAAAATTTTGTGATTCAGTCAAAATAATTTGATAAAAAAGACCACATTTTGAGATAAGAAGTGGATATTTTAAGATTAAAAAGCAGAAATATTGAGATAAAAAGTGGAAATTCCAAGATAAAAAGTCAAATCTATGAAATTGCGATTTCGATCAAAAAAAAGATAAATCGTTCAGCCCTAATACTTACAACTGCTCTACAACTCTGAAGTAGAAATCACCGGATTAAGAAGTTCCTCCTTCGTCTTTATTTCCCCTCTTTTGTCACTGCGCCCCTGAATTTCCTCTTTGAATATTTCCTGTCCTCAGATTTGTCCTCATTTTTACCTCCATGTCCCGCTGCTCGTCACCTCAGCGTGTGTGTGTGTTCATGTGTGTGTTCATGTGTGTGTGTGTCTCGCAGGCTTGTCACGAGTCTGTCGATCTGTCAAACAGTCACACTTTTGGTGGCAACAAATCGTCCAATCAGACGGCTCGGTGACAGCTCCTCGCGCAGTGTAGCGCCTCACACCAAACAGGCCGTGTGGAAGGTGTGTGTGTGTGTGTGTGTGTGTGTGTGTGTGTGAAGAGCATACGTTCGTGTGGAGATATGTGTGTGTACAGTATGAGAGTGGAGCAGTGTGTGGTTTTGTTCCTCTTATTTGCGGCGCTGTGTGTCCACAGGTAACAGGTAGAATAAAGTGGGTCACAGACTTGGTTTATTTCAGGTATTATCTCGTGTGACAGCAGAGCTGCCATGTTTTAATGAGCCCGGCCCCACAGAGACACTAAATCTGGATCCTGCACTGGAAACCTTTTTTTTTAAAGTGTGTGTGTGTGGAGGGGGCGAGGAGGAGGCGTGCTGGTTTCTGTGTGCTGCTAAGTGCTCGTTACTGTTCGCTGTGGTTTTGCCGCGCTACATTTACCAGAGAGCGCCTGTCAATCAAACGCTGTTTGCAGTACACAGTTTCGTATTTCTCCACGGACTGTCTGTCACTGCAGACGCACTTATTGTGCTTCTTTCTCACAAAAATCACTTCACTGCTTTATTTATTCATCGCAGAGGAAGACAGAGCAGAAAAGTTGCAGATACTCAGACACGTTATACTGCAAAGTTGAGAAATTTCCTCAGCAGATTGAGAAACGGGGCCTTTAAAACCGCAACCAACATGTTTACGAACAATCTTAAATTATCACAAGAAAGATGACAACAACTGATCTTTGGCATCAATAAAACATTTAACGTGGTCACCAACTCCAACTTTCAAATTCAGAGTTTTACGCAACCTCCACAAAGTTTTCAGTTGCATTATAATCCCACCTTTTTCATTCAAGGATATGACAAATAGGTGAGGAGTTTAGAGTGTTTAAGTTTAATTTATGACTGAATAAAATCAGGATCCCGTCAGTGAAGTTATGCACGGAACAGCAGGTTTGTAAGTTTAGTTGTTTTTTGCAGAATGATTGTAAAACTAAGTGTGCGTTTAAGCCCAATTATGAACCAAGATCAGAAACTGCATAACATTTAAGAGAAGTTTTCTCTTATTTTGTCAGAAAAAAAGTCTCTAACAGCATCACCAGAACCTTAAGCATCTCACAGCTTCTCCCTCTATGACACAAGTTGAAAGTTTGTGTTTAACTCTATAAAGCCAAACGTACCATCTTTGATACATGAGTTCAGAGACCTCTATCTCATCAAAATGCCAAAATAGTTTCCTTAAAAACCTGTTAATAATATGTTAAATAACACATTCTACCACCTTGAGGATTGTCATATCACTACAGTTAACTGCAGTTTTATTTTGGCCCTTTTCAAAACGTCTGCTCTCATGAAATCATCCAGTCACATATTTTCAAGAAAATCATTGCTTGATTTTCAAGAAGTTGCAGCAGGAATAACATTTAAATAGTTACCCATTTTTTTTTAAAGAAAAGTGTTTTTTGCATGAAATAAATGCATATTTACTAAAAAACTTTAATAAAATAGATAAAATAGTTTGCAAAACTGCCCAGTGTGTCAAATGTGATACAAAAAATATATCATAAATCAAATGATAAAGCAATATTTTTCTGGATTTTGTAAAAGGGGTTAATAAAAATCTCAGTTACAAATGATTTTGAATTTTTGGACTATTTTTTGATAGATCGGGCTTTACAGGGTTAAATCCCATCATGGACTAAGATCAGAAACAGCAGAAATGTCTACAGTCCAGCTCCACTTCAGTTGAAACTTCTTGAAATCATTTTCCAGGTCTTTGTAGTCACCACTTTGGTCAACTATATCCTAAAAAAAAACACAGGAGATGCCTTCAAAGGTAATAATAATAATGATAATAATAATAATAATAATAATAATAATAATACATTTTATTTGTATTGCACTTTACATTTTGACAATCTCAAAGTGCTACAGAGTAAGACACAATTAAAAACAATTAAAAAACACATTAAAAACCCTTTAAAAAACCCCAACTAGCCAAATGCTTTTTTAAAAAGATAAGTTTTAAGATTTCTTTTAAAATCTTTTTGATGTCTTTTTGATGTTTACTTTTGAGGCCTAAACTTGTGTCTTAGGTTGAATGTTGATTTTTTTCAGTGTGGATCAATCTCTATGGTTCTAAAAACCTATTAAACTTTGTAGAAAAAGAGCAAAAGATACATTTGTGCTCATAGGTTAACATGAAAATGATCCAAAGTAAAGTGAAGGTTCTGGAGTGGCCATCTCAGTCTTCATCTTGTGTTTTCATTCAGATTGCCAGGAAATCATAAATTCTGCCAGGGTTTTAAAACTTATGAGCATAACTGCACATTGATAGAGGAATAGAAATAAAGTTTCATAGTTTTTGGGGCTTTGCTCTCTCAGGATTAACTCACATTTACAAATAGTCTCATGTGGCCAATGAAGGAACTGCAGTTTCGTTACATTCTTACTCCGCAGCAGTTTGCATCCAGTTTTCTACCATTAGAATATATTTGCATCTTTAAGTTAAGGGGAAAAAAAGGTTTTGGAAGTCTAAGAATGTCAAAAACAGCATGAATCAAAATACTCGTCCTGTGAATATATTTAAAAACAAAGCCATGAATTTTAAAGACAAATGACCTATTTTATTGTTGGAGCTCAAAGGCTTGTCGTTGCCACGTTTTAATATTTCACAGCTGCAGCGCTGGTTGACAAAGATCAAACATTACCACTCTGTTTTTTATCTATTTTTTTTTACCTCTGCATATATTTTCTATGCATCTTTGACTGTCACTACAGAAAAACAGCGCAGAGATAAAACAACATCCTGAGCACTTTATGCATGCATTAAGAACGTGTAAGGAGGCTGCATCTAAAACATAACACCTTTGATCGGACGTGAAGAACGCCGCGCAGGAACAAGAGCTGACTCTTTCATTTGTGAGTCAACGTGTCGAGTGATCAAAGCAGGAGACAATCTGAAAGTTATTTCATAAACTTCTTCAAATATTCACTTCAAACTTTAAAATAATCAACGACTCAACCTTGTCGTTCCACCCACAGAAAATCAGTTCAGTGAGAGATTTAATTTCAACGTAATCAAAACGACATCAGCCGTTAAGCTGTGCACAAAGCATAATTAGTGATCTTTAACCTCCTCGAGAGTTTTTACTCCTTCGTATCCAAACAAACAGCATCGCTCCGGTGTTTACAGAACAGCCTGTGATGAGTTTATCGAACCGGGGAGATGAATCAGAGCATGCAGGCTGAGTAACGCCGCAGACAAAAAGCAGAGTGAGCTCATCTCTCCAAGAGTTTTAAAAACTCCAGAGAATAGGAGGAGCCGAGGAGCTGAGGAGCTGAGAGGCAGGTCTGGAGGCGAGAGGTGGCCTCATAACTTAGTAAGACTGAGTTCAGACTGCAGCTGCATGTAGAAACACTCTGTGAAGCTGCTGGAGCTGCTGGAGCTGTTTCTGCAGGATGAGACCGGGGAAATTTATAAGAACAGCACATTAAATAAAGTGAGCTGAATCAAATTCACGCCATGTTGAAGGAAATACTTCGATAGAATGGACACACTTTCTTGTAGCTTTGCATCATCTTCTTTGCTGCCTTACACGCCTATAATTAAGGCTGAAAGATACATCGTTATCGTAGCAATTTCCAGATATGAAAATTCAAGATATTAACATCCCAGTATTGAAAATATCAATGATGTAGATTTTCCCAGCTCACCCTGCATGTAAAGCTCAGACAGTCACATGATTATTGGTTCATGTTGATGACTGACAGTGAGCTCTAATACATTAACCCCACTTTACATATCCTGTTAAATTATGATGCTTTTATTTTTCAGAAAAATGTTTCGTTTTCTCTAATCCCAGGGTCATATTGTATGGTATATATATATATATACACATACAGCACAAGCCAAAAGTTTGGACACACCTTCTCATTCAATGTGTTTTCTCTATTTTCATGACTATTTACATTGTAGATTCTCACTGAAGCATTAAAACTATGAATTAACATGTGGAGTTATGTACTAAACAAAAAAATGTTTTATACATGTTTTATATTCTAGTTTCTTCAAAATAACCACTTTACTCTGATTACTGCTTTGTTTACTTTTGGTTTTCTTCAAGAGGTGGTCACCTGAAATGGTTTTCTCTTCACAGCTGAGTCTTATCAGGGTTCATTAGTGGAATTTCTGCCTTTATCAATGAGGTTGGGACCATCAGTTGTTGTTGTGCAGAGTCAGGTTAATACACAGCCAACAGCCCTATTGGACAACTGTTAGAATTCATATTACGACAAGAACTAATCAGCTAACTAAAGAAAAACGAGTGGCCATCATTACTTTAAGAAACAAAGGTCAGTCAGTCCGGAAAATAGTCATGAAAATAAAGAAAATGCATTGAATAAGAAGGTGTGTCAAAACTTTTGGTCTGTACTGCACGTATCTAGATATCTGGCATTAATATCAAGATGTGAAATTTTGCTCATAACTTTCAGCCTTATCTACAATTACAACAGTGTGATGCAGAGACGTGCAGTTTTTATGATGCTACAATAATGATGTTGTAAACTTATTCTCCCGCCTGATTTTTTAGACCGCTACTCCTCAAACAAAGTGCACCGATTCGGACCATTCAAAAAGTAAAATGCCGAAAATGATGAGGAATGGTGTGCATGATTAGGGTTAACCTGTAACTTTTTTACTTTTTCAAAATATCTGAATTTCTGAATTTTTTTGGCCCATTGAAACGAATGGAGAATGAAAGAACAGAGTAAAAGGCTGTCCAAAGCTGTTGGTATAGGTGTGTTTTCAGTACAGGTTTCTCTGAAGAACCCACTGATGTTTGAAATGCATAGAAAGTCAATAAATACACCTAGTGCTTCAAATTAGAGCTGAAGGTCCCTCACAGACCTTCAGAGTTAAAAAATATGACTGATGTGTGTCAGTCAGTTCAGCTCTGTTCTAATGGAGCAATGAAAACGTTAAGGTCAGGGTTCTGGCTCAGCATTTCAACATCAAGCATTTGCTGAAAGGAAATGAGGCCCCCCCCCTGTAGTTTCATTTTGTTTTTTAGTCCCCTGGAAAAAAAGAGGACGAACACATAGTTTTGCTATATACCTAGGCTGTGATGTTATATAGGATATTTTTTACAAGAATAAACCAGGCGTTTACAACATCTTAGATAAATGTCTCAGACCTTAAGAGAAGCTTTGTCAATATTTCCTATAAAGAAGTCAACAAACAGCAACTAAACATCCTTTACAATTTTTGATCAAAGCAAAATATAATGAATCAGCAACAACCACGGATGCCTTTCAACCAAAACCCTTTTCAAAATAAAACTTCCTGTTGAAAGCTCCCGTTGTTGCAGTCCATCATGATCTTTCTGAGAGAAGTTTATTGACATAACATGACACGAACAGCAGGTAACTTCAGCGTTTGTTGACTGAGAAAACCTGATGATTGTTGTCTAAGTTGAACCCGGTTCCTGCTACTTAAGCTTTTGTGTAGCGATGCAAAGAAAAGAGAAATAACGGAGAAATGTTTTCCTCCACCATCCCTCCATCTGGATGAAGGAAGTGTGGCGAGCTGTCCCGGTTAGCGGTTAGAGCTGATAACTGGCTGTAATCTGTCACAACACTCATTACTGTTTACCTCCAAGACGGATGGAGAGAGGGATGGAGGGAGGGAGGGAGGAGGAGAAGGGACAGAGAGATGTATGAGAGAATGTGTGTGAGAAAAAAAGACTCTTGACTTTGCTCCTGAGTCTTTTTTTTTTATCTTGATTTAACTGTTTACATCCTTCCATCACTCTTTTCTTTCATCTTTCTTCTGCATCTCTGCATCACTTTCACATCAACATGCTCCTGTTCTTCCTCATCCTCCTCTGCATCTTGCTCAGTGTGTGTGTGTGTGTGTGTGTGTGTGTGTGTGTGTGTGTGTGTGTGTGTGTGTGTGTGTTGCCTGGACTCTCCTCTCTGTGTGTTTTCCCCCCGTTCAGTCTGAGCTGCAGCTGACTGCGATCCATCCAGCTGCTCCGAGCTGGATTTCAGCGCTCAGCTGATGCCAGCACAGGGACAGAAACTCTCAGTGTAACAAGGCCGCCCCCTATTGGTCAGTACGAGAACAGCAGCTGAAATGAAACAGGTTTTTAAATGTTGAAGAAAGATTTTTATTATTCAGAAAAACTCTGAGGCATGAAATCAGTCTGATGCTGCAGATCAGCATCAATGAAATGTGTTTTTTGATCAGTTCTTGTTATCATATTACTGTATATCATTCATTTAATGGCTTTTTAACCCTTTAACACAGTCTCAAAGTCTCAAAACACCTGCCTAGACTATTTCAGCTATTTCTTTTTTTGTTGTTGTTGTTATTCATTTTTACTGTCAGAAATTTTCAATGATTATTCTGGGACTGCCCTCACACAAAATTAGTTACATATTAAACAATACTTCACTTATTTTGACTGCAAAACAGTCAAAGAGTGTCCCAGGAGTAAGTGCTTGGGCCATTTTTTCCTGTACACTGCAAAAACTGAAATCCAAACATGTGTTTATAACACATTTTAAGAAAAAACTATCTCATTATACTTGATATGAGCCACATTAAACTGGTGAGTCCAGAAACATGTTTTATTTCAAGATATTTAAAGACAAATTTATGTCTGAATGGCTTGTAACAAGTCAAAAAAATCTGCCAATGGGGTTAGAAAAACTTGCTTGACAAGTTTCTTGAAATTATAATAATGTTTTAGTACAAGAAACCTTTGTCTTACCCCATTGGCTCTTTTTTTTCACTCATTACAAGCAATTCAGACATCATTTTGCCTCTTAATAACTTGAAACAAGACATTGTATGGACTTGTAAGGTGAATGTGGCTCATAATAAACCTAAAAAAGACATTTTTTGAATAAAAGAAAATGCAAACACTTGCTTAGATTTTGATTTTTTTTGCAGTATTATACTTGATTCTATATTTATCTGGAGAACTTTCCAATTTGTTGTTTGTTACATAAGAGTAAAACTGTTTAAATTGAAGAACACAAACTTAGAATTGGATTTTTGGAGGTTCAGTGAAGAGAAAAACACTTAAATCAAACAGAGCAAACTTATTTTACATGTTAAAACTGAAGATTTGAACATAAACATATCGTTGACACTATGATTCAGGCCATTAGAATATCGAGGTAAAAACATCATTTTGCTCTCAATGAGAAGGTTGACCATTTTGCCTTAGCTGCTAGTTTAAAAAGGCACTGATATGTATAACTCCATTTATGAGTCTTTATCTCTTATTTCATAAAAACTGCATCACCAGATCCTCCAGCATCTCACAGCTTCTCCCTCTTTGCACAAGTTAAACAGTTTCAGAGCTTTAAATCAGTTTTTAACCTCTCAGACGAACATTTTCGAATGCTTTGCTGTTACAATGCATCATTATTGGATTGTTTATTAATAATTTATCCTTTATCCAGAGCCTAGAATATTAGTGAGATTTCAGGGGCAGCAGAAATCACGTTTCTCTCCACAAACCTCATGCACATGAATGAAACTTTATGACCTAAAGCTGAAAAGTAACCTGTTTTTTTTTTCCCGGCAGACTTTTTCGGACTGAAACTCTCATTATTAATAAAGAGAAGTAAAAGGAAAATGAATAAGGGGAATGACTGATCACAAATGAATAGTTTTGTTCTAATTTGAGTTAGTGGATAAAGAATCTGACCTTAACAGTTATAGAAACTTTGTATTGACTCTCTGTTTTATGGATTTTATGACGATTTGTGTTCAGTATCTTGTGCTTCAAACTTATATCAGACACTATTTTTATTCGAGCTTTCTGACCTGTTTCAGATTTATACTAAGTGACTGTTTTCAGCTCCGATTGTTCACGATCATTAAACTCAGCTGATGTGAAGTTTCAGTGAAGTCTGAGCCGCTGCAGTGTCCAATCAGTGACTGATTTAACATTTGGGGGCGTGTCTGTCAGTCTCTGTCCTCTCTTCAAAGTTTATTACTTTGGTGTTCACATCCCTGTCTTCTGTCCAGCCACCTGAAGAAGGTCAAAGGTCGTCTGCATGAGCCAATCAGCTTTAAGGGAGTCTCTGCTTCTCAAGGACACTCAGTTGCTGTTTAGTCTTTTATTTCATGTTATCTTCCTGCTAAGTGCTTTCCAGGAAAAAATGCTTTTATTTCATTTTTTTCTCTAAGAAGTTTGTGCACATTTCAATGTTGTTGACTTGGTGCATTTACAATTCTTGAACTGGGTGTTAATTCTGCCAGTTAGGCTGAGTTATTTCTCCAAACTTAGTAGGAAACAGGATTCTGTGAAGAGGGTTTCCCTGTAACATGTCTGCAGCTTCTGCTCTGCATTATTTAGAAAGTGAGATGAATCAAGATCCAGAGACAAATGAGAGAGATTGGAGAAAAAGCAAAGACGAGGATGCAGGAATAAAAAGAGAAAGAGCACAGAGAAGATTAATATGAATCTCACTTTTGCATCTCTTTCTTCTCAAGTTTCTCTCTGCTTTTATCTCCAGCTTCACAAACAGCAACAACACCACCAACAAAAGGCAGCATCCCGCCGCAGGTGATTCTTTTTGGTTAAGAAGAGAAAAGAAAACCCGGAATTAAAGATCAAAAATCCAGAGCGGGAGGTTGCAAGATTTGGCTTTTGATTACTCTGACGCCCCCCCACCTAAACAAGCCGCTCCCCGCTTTGATACTCGCAGCTCCTCTTCCTCCACCTCCTGCTCGCTTCGGTTTGTTGTGAAGCCCTTACACATCACTTCCAACTGGGTCAGATAGGAGAGTGAGGAGGGGGGAGGGAGAAGTAGTGTCTCTCTTTCAGAAACTCTTGTTGCCTTTGTGTCGTATCAACTCGGCTCGTGTTAGCTGTCATCTCTCTGCTCCGACACAAAAGCTCCATGAATCGAATTACCACACGTAAACAGCTGGAACAGGGAGACGCTGTGTGCACAGGCTGTTGGATCAGAACTGAGAGAAGGTTTGAAAACAGTTAGATTTACTTCACTTGGAGTTCAGAGGGGCCTGCTGCACCCCTTTGACGCTCTGCATCCTGCAAAACAGGTGCAGGAAAACATGCAAACAACTGCACAGCTGCAAATGAAAACATGCTGCAGACCCAGAAACCCAGAAACAGCAAAAGTAGGAGGTGCAAGTTCAGTTGTTTATAAAATAATGAGGAAATGATGCTTTATTTTTTAAATAAGGAGATATCACAAGATTCATCCTGATAGTATCTCTGGGCTTCATTCACAAACAGTGCGTATTAGGGCTGATCAATATGGACAATATTTTATATCTCTATATTGATACAATACAATATGACCCTGATATTAGAGGAAAATGAAGCATTTTCAGAAAAGCAGCATCATAATATAACAGGATGTGTAAAGTGGGGTTAATTGATTTGAGTTTACTGTCAGTCATCAACATTAACAGAAAGTCTCCAATAATCATGTGACTGTCTGGGCTTTACATGCAGGGGGAGCTGGGAAAATCTACATTGTTTATATCTTCAATATAATCAATATTGGAATACTAATATATTGAATTTTCATATTTTGATACCAATATGATAACCATATATCTTTCAGCCCTAGTGCGTACACACAAATTATGCCTAAGTCATGCATACATACATTTTAAGCACAAATCTGTGATTCATCAATATTTTTTCTTATTTGAATTTCTTCTTACTCTGCAAATAAATTTAGAACCTCCTCAGACCATGCAAACACACAAATAATGAATGAACAGAGCAGCTGTAAATGTGAATGAAGTTTGAAGTTATGGGGTTGGAAATCATAGTGGAGGACACAAAGAAAAAATAATACTATCTGTGGTTTTCTGTTCTCTGGTGGATGTTTCTTTTTTTCAAAACATGCCGAAATATTTCAGTTCATTCGAAGTATTTTTCATTCTGGTTTAATTGAATTTTGGGGGTCTTTGACTGCATCCTGAGTTTGTGGGAACTGGATAAACTTGTCCATCCTGTCTGACATTGCACTCAACATGTGACAACACACGGGGAAAAAGTTATTTGCAGACGGCAGCACTAACTTTGCTGATGTGCTAGAATGATCCACACTAAAGAAAATGCAGCACTGTGAGAAGTTTTTCCACAACAGGTATGGCATGGCTCTTTTTGGTTTTCTGTTCTTTGGAGGCTGTTGAAGTTCTTTTTTTTTTTTTTTCATCTCAAAATCAAAACGTGCATCAATAATTCAGTTCATCCATGCTATTTTTCATTTAGGTTTACATGCATTTAAAAAAAATGCTGTGTTTTGGGTCTTTCACTGCATCCTGAGTTTGTGGGAACTGGATAAACATGTATATCCTGCATGATATTGCATTGCAACACTGACGAACTGGATAAACTTGTCCATCCTGTCTAACATTGCACTCAACACATGACAACACACTGGAAAAGGTACTCTAGCAGACGGCGGCACTAACTTTGCTGATGTGCTAGAATGATCCAAACTAAAGAAAATTTAGCACTGTCAGGAGTTTTTCCACAGCAGGTATGGCATGGCTCTTTTTGGGGTTTTCTGTTCTTTGGAGGCTGTTGAAGTTCTTTTTTTTTCATCTCAAAACATGCTGCAATAATTCAGTTCATTCATGGTGCTTTTCAGTCTGGTTTAATTGCATTCAAAAAAATAATTGAAGATGATCAGAAAAAAGCCCTAGGACTAGTTTGTTCAATTGTATAGTTTACAAATTGTCAAATTCCGACATTTAGCCCAAATTTCCTAACTTCCTGTTCAGAATCCAGCATAATTGTAAAAGAGTTTTTTGTAGATCTAGGCATGATAGTTACGCACAAAAAGAAATCAAATCTGTAGCTAACAGCAGCTGTGGGGGCTGCTTATTTTAGTCATTAGGGGGCGCAGCAGTTTGTTATGAAAAAGGCACCAGAGTCACAATTTTTTGCATTCCTTTGAGGGGGGGGTAGCCAAATGTTGGTGAGTTTTTGAGCACATTGAGGGTATTCATTTGGGTTTAAAGTACCAGAAAGAATGAAAGACTGAAAAATAATCCTAAATAAAATGCCGTGTTTGGGGTCTCTTACTGCATCCTGAGTTTTTGGGAACTGGATAAACTTGTCCATCCTGCATGATATTGCATTCAAAACTTGTGACAACACACCAAAAAAAAACACTCTGGCTGACGCCGGCACTAACTTTGCTGATGTGCTAGAATGATCCAGATTAAAGAAAATGCGGCGCTGTGAGGAGTTTTTCCATAGCATGGCTCCTTTTGGGTTTTCTGTTCTCTGGTGGCTGTTGAAGTTCAATTTCTTTTTCTTTCGTTTCAAAGCATGCCGAAATATTTCAGTTCATTCAAAGTGTTTTTCATTCTGGTTTAATTGCATTTAAAAAAAATAATAAACTGCTGTGTTTGGGGTCTTTTACTGCATTATCAGGGTGTGGTAACTGGATATACTTGTCCATCCTGCGTGACAAAACATTCAACACTTGTGACAACACACCAGAAAGAGTATTATGGCAGATGCCGGCACGAACTTTGCTGATGGGCTAGAATGATCCAAACTAAAGAAAATGCAGCATCGTAAGGAGTTTTTCCACAGCAGGTATGGCATGGCTCTTTTCTTGTCAGCAGGGAGGACTTTTCTGACACTTATGTCTTTAATGTCCTTAATGTCGCTGTTCTAAAAGCCACTTTTTGATCATTTCAGCATAAAAGAAACAGGAAATGTGAGAAAGAGCGATAAGGATGATAGAGAGCAGGATGAACCTCGTGGTATCTTCTTCTTCTTTCCAAAAAAAGCATCATTTCCACCTTATTTTATCATCTTTTTCTATCCTCATCTCACGTCTCCCTGTCTTTTCTCATCATCCATCTCATCCAGTTTCCCTCCCTCACCTCCTCCGCTTTCCTCTCATCCCACTCCATCCTCTCATCCTTTTCCTCCTCTGAGATTTCCTCCCTCTGGAGGCGGCGGGAGCTAATCCCAAAAATCATTTTTTCTGAACGATGGGAGAGAGGCGGTATCCTCTTTTCCCGTTTCCTCACCACCTCCATGAGCTCAAACCCCCCCAAAGCTTTGTATTCAGCACCATCATCGTCTCCGCTGACCAGTCGAGCGGAGTCATTGCAGAACCGTGTGTGTGTTTATGTGTGTTTCTGTGTGTGTTTGCCGGGGCAGCACTTTGGGGATGTCTGCAATGAGAAGCTTGAGCTCAGTGTGGGCAGAGGAGCTATAATGAGGCCTTGTAATAAACAGATGACGCCGTTTGAGATGGAGGAGCGCTGCAGAATCAAGCGGCTAATGCTCTTTCTTTTAAATTTTAATTGCACCAGCCCGCTCGCTAAAACTGCCCGTTTTCTTAAATTAAAAAAAAAGAAACCCAACAAGACTCAACGAAAATCTCCCACGGCGACGGAGAACAAAGCACAAACAGTCTTCCAGCTTGCCGTCTGTTTCATGTTTTAATAAACTCATAAAAAGAAATATTCAGAGTCCAACAACAGGGAGACATATCGCCTCCCCGTGTGGGAGAATCTCCACGGCATGAAATTGTTAAATGTGCTCTAAATAAGACGGCAATGAAACGGAAAATGACTGCCTGGTATCTGAGGTGGGCGTGGAAGAGACGGAGGGAACGGCTGAGGCGGATTCTGGAGGAGACGATAAGGAGAATTGGTCGGGAGAGGAGGAGGAGGAGGAACGGAGATAGAAGAGGATCATGGAGAAGAGGAAAGTTGGGATGAGAAATAAACAGACAGATGGGGGTAAAAGATTGAGGGGAGAAAGGGATGAGAAAGAAGTAAAGAGGAGGAGGAGGGGAGGGATGAATCAGGTAAGCGACGAGGCGAGGAGGAGAAGAACTGAGCAGAGAAAAGAGAATTACAGGGATGGAAAAGTGACAAAAAGCAGGAGGGGGAGAGGATGAGAGAAGATGTGAGCAGGTAAAAGAGGGAAAATACGCTGTAAAAAAAAAAGAAGTAAAGAGTAAAATATCTTTATCCAAATTAAGTGCAAACACATCCAGGAATTACAGGAGTTCTGCGTGAAAAAGACATCTTTAGTTGACAGATTTTAGCCCCATTGTTACAATTGAAAGAAAAAGAATTGTCAAAGTTTCTGCTGGAAAAGTGAATCCAACTGTATAAAACAGGAAAGGGATATAAAAAGATATCCAAGGAACTGAGGATGCCAATAAGCAGAGTTCAAACTCTAATGAAGAAGTGGAAAATGAGGGATTCTGTTGAAACCAAACCACGGTCAGGTAGACCAACAAACATTTCAGCTACAACTGACAGGAAAATTGTTCTGGATGCAAAGAAAAACCCACAAATAACTTCAGCTGAAATACAGGACTCTCTGAAAGAATGTGGTCTGGCTGTTTCAAGATGCACAATAAGGAGGCACTTGAGGAAAAATGGGCTGAAGAAAGACATTTCTACACAAATGCCACAAAGTTTCCTGCTTACAATACGCCAAACAGCACAGAGACAAGCCTCAAAACTTCTGGAACAAAGTCATTTGGAGTGATGAGAGCAAAAGTGAACTTTTTGTCCACAACCATAAACATTGTTCCATTTGGAGAGGAGTCAACAAGGCCTATGATGAAAGGTCCACCATTCCTACTGTGAAACACGGAGGTGGATCACTGATGTTTTGGGGATGTGTGAGCTACAAAGCACATCCAGTGCTGCACAGACATTTCTGGATTCTGAGTCATGAGGAAAGAAAAAGAATTGTCAAAGTTTCTGCAGGGAAAGTGAATCCAACTGTATAAAACAGGAAAGGGACATAAAAAGATTTTTGCGAGACATTACAAAAGATACTCGGGTTTCCTTCTAGCACCTAACAGAAACTGTAAATATACACATTTTGACATCAAACATGATTCATTTTTAGTGGCATAATCAATACATTGTAAGATGCATGAAAATGGTCTCGGGGTCTGACTTTGGACCAAGCAGCAACCTCCGGTCTGAAAAAATGAGACAACACTGAAGTGCTGAAAAGCTGCTGTTCCTCTAGTGACCACTTGAGGCTCCAGAAGCACCGGAAGTTCTGTACAAGTGGACGCAAAAAAAAAAAGCTGTTTTCAGAGCCAAAATTATCATATTTAAAGCCTGGTACAAACTCTGTTTCCCGTCTGTATCGCTAATTTCACTAACGGCACACACTGTGAGGGGGATGGATTTTTTTCTAACTCGGCCGTTTGGAAGATATTAGGATCGAGAGCTTACCCAATCAGAGCCACAGCTCAATCACGTGACTGACGGGCGCCCAATAGCTGTGAGTTTGGGCACTCATCACTCGTCCCATTTCCAATATTGCCGCGCCATTGACTGTATATAGAATAAACAGCGTGGCTCCGCCTGTCACCGTTCTACGATTTTGAAGCCAAAAAAACCCGTTTCTCTAGCCGCCATTGTGCAGCCAGAGTCTGCGCAGTAGAGAATTTCTGGTGGAGCCAAGTAAAAAAGAGAAATAAAAATATTTATTTCTTCTTCTTCAGAAGTTTTAGTCTCTTTTTGGCTCTTTCCCGAAGTTTCTTATATCCTCGATAAAAACTACTCATGAACGGCAGCTTTCAACTATCATAAAACAAAACTTATATCACGGTTTTTAACGTCCAATAACTAATGAGAAACTAACTTCTCAGGAAAAAAAACACCCGAACACCATGCAACCAAATGACATCATCATACCACCTTAGAGTAAGGATGAGAGAAACGTTTCTACGAGGTATCGTAATTTTTTAAAGTTTTCCCGGCTCTTTCTGGAATACATGGGGAGGCGGGGCTAATGACCTATACTGCAGCCAGACACCAGGGGGCGGAGCGTCTGCTGGAGGCTTCAGTTAGAGTCAAACGTCGTTACATCCACTCATTATACAGTCTATGTTTTTAACCAGTGGAAATGGGCGTCCCTACTTTTTAGAGTGTAAGCAATGAGGCTGAAAGAAGGAAAACTGAAAACAGGACGGCTGGAGAAGAGATGGAAAAGTGACAAAAAGCAGGAGGGGAAGATAGTACAAACAGGATTAGAGAGCAGATGAAAGGAAATGTGCAGAGAGGAGTAAAACGGAGGAGAAGTGAGGAGTTGTAAAGCAGGAGGAGGTGAGGAGAAGAGGAAGTGGCGCAGGATTGGAAGTGAACGCGGCGAACACAATGGATTTGCATGGCAGAGTTAGAGACTTCCAAATCCCCTGGAGAAAACAACACAGTGAGGCGGGGAGCGACGCAGCGCTGCACGAGGGGAGATAGAGAGAAACCGGGGCTGGATCCTCACGCTCACACACAACCAGCCCAACGTTTCCCGCTCTTTCTCTGGCCCTCCAACTAACGCCGTCACCCCGCTCGGCTCCCAGAGTCACACGGCGTGCAGCGGCAGCCGCGACAGCGTAATCCAAATTCCAAAAGCATGTAATTAGAAGAGTTAAATTGGGAGCAGGAAGTGTTGAGCGCTGAGCTGAGCTTGGCGGCCAAATCGCCTCGTGTTTTTGGAGTCAGATTTTTGCAGAGCGCAACATTTTCATTACCACTGGGAGAGTGAAACGCTGGAAGAAAAACAAGTGAAACATTTATTCTGAGGTTAAATTCAACCTGATTATGAGCTTAAGTTTCTATTCACGGGCTGAGATTATCTCTGGAGTAGTCGCCACTTGACTCAAACTGTTGCTCACAGACCTGGACTCAGACTCCTCTTCAGAAAAAGTGTTTAGAGAGCAGATCAAACCCTCAGACTTGATAAAGGATTTGTTATTTTCAGCGCTGACTGTTCCCGAGGTGTTGGCTCCATTTATTTTCTACAAGCAGCAATTTATTCCTGGTTGATTCAAACTTAGCATCCATCTCCAGCCGGGTGATTTCAACCATTTAAAGTTCTTTTTAAACAGAAAATAAGAGTCTTGATCCTGAAGTTTGAGCCATTGAGCTGCAGAAAAGTGTTTTATCATCCATTTGAATTTCTTTTGCATCCACTTTCTGCAGCTTTAGGACCAAAACTACGCAAACAGTTTGGTTGGAAAGAGACTCAAAAGGACCAGAGGTGTTATAAAAATGCAAAAACACACCAGGATAGACACTTGCAGTGTTGTATATATTAGGGTGACCAACTTCTCTTTTGCTCGGACATGTCCTCTTTTAAGAGCCTGTCCGGTCGGGGTTTATAAAATCCTTCAAATGTCCGGGTTTTTGATCTTGCCTGAGCTTGAGCGCGTCACAGACCAGTGTATTTATCATTCACATTGAGTGGTTCCTTTAGAAACACGCTCTGAGAGATTGAGTTTGAGTCGAACCCCGGAACATGTATTCATTCATTCACAAATCAGTACAGAGGCGCTTCACACTCACTCACTCACTCAGGCTGACAGGCAGGTAGACACACTGCCAGAGAACACTCGAACAGAAAGAAAATGCCGAAACGCAAACGTAATTTCACTGATGAAATACGAAAAAAGTTCCCCTGTTTTCGTCCGGGTCGTGACAAATGTGAGGCAGAATGTACAGTCTGCAAAGCTGGAACTTATGTCTCTGTGGCTAATAATGGTTCCAACGATCTGTAAGCCCATATCACCACAACAAAACATCAAAGAATAGGCTACCTCTCTTTTTTCTTTTTGTTCAATATTTTGAGGCATTATTTCTATTTTTACGTAACTGATAATTGGGAGGTTATCTTGAAGAACGGTTCTCTACCTCACTTTTCCTAACTAAGGTGTAAGTGTCAGACTTAAGAGAGATGATTATTTCTTATTTTGTTAAACATCTGAATACTTGTGTTCCTACAGAACTTGAGTCAATAACTATTAAAGACTAGAACATGCCATATTTGTATGTGACTGATTATATTGTTCAGGAGAATTTCTTTAAATTGATAAATATAGTATTCATAAAGCAACTTTTTGTGAGTGTTTTGGGCTATTTCTCAGTATATCCAGGTAAAGTGTTCTTTTCTGGGGATTCAGAATATTTGTTTAACTGAGTTAGAAGCACAGAAAGACCCCTGACCCACGGAAAACCCCTAAAAATGGGGGGGGGGGGGTCCTCTTTTCAGAGAAACAGAATATGGTCACCCTAGTATATATAAAAACCCAACAAAACTTCAACATTTAGTCCAGTCGTGTCCAAAGCATAGTCTGTATCAAACATGGACGTTGTCTCCGTGACGTCACCCGTCTGTTACTGCAGCTCTGTTTTGAGGCTAAACGGCGGTCGCGGCCCATAGACTGTATAATGAGTATATAGTCTATGGTTAAAATCAACATTTACAATAGAAAAAATAAAATTTAAGTCATATAAAAGAAGACTTGGCTTCGATTATCTTTTTTTCTTAGCCCCCCTATGTGCTCAAAATTACATTAAACAAAGTTGACATTCGGAAATAAGTCAAAAGTATGTGACAAATAGTCAAATAATTACATGTCAAATCAATCAGGCTGAAGCTGCACGATGCAGATGTTAAATGCTACTGTTAATTCACACATAAGATAAGATAAACCTTTATTAGTCCCACAGGGGGAAATTTCAGCTTTACAGCAGCAGCAGGATACAAAAGAAACATAGAGAGATTTACAAATGAAACTATAGGTAATTAGAATAAAATAGACAATAAACATAAATACAATTCAATCTTTTATTTACTTTCTCGTACTCGGAAAGTCATCATAAATGTTTTAATTGTTATGAAAGAGATCTGAACAGTATTTACAATATATAAGAAAATCCGTGTATGTACAGTATAGAACAAAGAATGATGGATTTGGAGCCCTTAAAGTAAAACAGATTATTGCACACTGGAGAGGTTTTTGTTGTACAGTCTAACAGCTGCAAATGAAAGCGCATGAACCTTCCTGCAGTATTAACAACATTAAAAATATATAAAAAGATCTGAATGGGAATAAGTGAAATAAGTAAAATGAAAAACAAATAAATGAAAGAACTTTTGCCTGTCTGCAGTATTATTAACAGTATTTTACAATATATAAGAAAATCAGTGTATGTACAGTATTACACATAAACAATATTATTTAGTGCACAAACAAACATCCACCATTACCTAATATAAGACACTTATATGGCATTCTAACATCGTGTAAGATGCTTTTTTTGCTAAATAAACAGATAAATGCTCCTGTCAATAAACACAACCACCCTTTTTTCATGAAAGTTTATAATACAGCGTTTTAACGTCGCTGTCAGACCCAAAATCATATTTTGGGTTTTGTAACAATTTGTGTCCATGTACAGTATATATCCTGTGGATATTAATGTTCTTATTTCATGTATCAGCCGACATCAGCTGACTCTTTGAGGTCCCACAATGCAAGACCTCGCACTAACGCAGTGAGAAATGTGTGTTGACAGCAAGTGGCAAACTCAGGTCTGAAAGAATGAGACAAAAGGAAAGTGCTAAAAAGCTGCTGTTCCTCGAGTAACCACTTGAGGCTGGCTCCGGAAGAATCGGAAGTCACGTATACATGAACGCAAAAAAAAAAAGGCAGTTTTCAGAGCTGAAATTATCGTATTTAAAGCCTGGTACAAACTCTGTCTCCCGTCTGTTTCGCTGATTTCTCTAACGGCTCCCACTGTGAGGGGAGTGAATTTTTTTCTAACTTGGCCGTTTGGAAGATATTAGGATCGAGAGCTTACCCAATCAGAGCCACAGCTCAGATCACGTGACTGACGGGCGCCCAATAGCTGTGAGTTTGGGCACTCGTCACTCGTCCCATTTCCATTTTGGCTTCTACCGCCGTTTAGCCTCCAAACAGAGCTGCAGTAACAGACGGGTGACGTCACAGAGACTACGTCCATGTTTTATACAGTCTATGCTTTTATTTTGAAAATATAGCTGGGTGTCTTTATAAGCTCTTTGTAAGCGCTTAGCTTTTCTGCAACTTTAGATCACTTTGTTTTTTGTGCATTTGAAACTGTGTGCTGTTTGGGGGATGCTTTCAAAAGCGTCAAATCTCCTGAGACTGGGAAAAAAAAAAAAGTTTGACCAATAAATGAAGGAATCAATAAATCAGAGCTGAGTATGAAGCTGTGTATGAAGATGGAGAGTTACCTCCATCTTTATGTTTTAAAGCTGACAGCCACAGACCGAGCTGCTGCTGCTGGATGAGTTAGGAGTGAGAGTGTTTACACATGTGTGTGTGTGTGTGTGTGTGTGTGTGTGTGTGTGTGTGTGTGTGAGTGTACACACACTTGGCTCACAGCAAACCTCATGCATATGAAGGAGTGTTGGCATGAGCAGCCCTGCAGGGGGAATGTTAGCTCCTGGTGCCCATGTCTCATTCTGATCCTGCAGGGAGCATCACACACACACACACACACACACACACACACGCACACACACACAGACGTACAGGGGGCAGGGGATTGGCCGGAGATGACGATCTTCGTGCCAAATGTGTTGATGGATTTATTGAAGTGCCAGGTACACACAAGCATGTGCACAAAAACACAACACGACGGCGTCACGGCTGAGTCAGTGGCTCTGACTGAAGCCCTGGCGCCATTACCCAGAAGTCATGGCGTGCCAGTACCCATCATCCTTTGCTGGAAACTTGGCGTGCCAGCAGGTAGAAAAAACATGGCGGTGGGAGAAAACAGCAGGATAACAGATCAGGAGGTGGACAGAGAGGAAATTACCGTCTGACTGTTTTCACCTCCAAAATAACCCAGAAAAACACAAAATAACAAATAAAAAACACCAATTTTTTCAGTATCACTCTGGTGTGAATTTATCGTCTCAGAAACTTTCAAAGGAAACTTGTTTTTGTTTCAGTGTCAGGTGGAAGATCTCACAAACATCCTGCTCAGGAAACACTTTCTCCGCTCGCTCTCCAGGTATTTTTTTTCCAAAGCTTTGTGAACGTTTCCGGCCTCTGCTGACGCTTGGCTCTGTTTTTAATCTCAACGCCCAGACGAGCCAGACAGAGCCGTCCAATCCGATCGGAGGCCTTGGCCGCCGAATCATCGGCTGCCTCGCGGTAAAACGTCCGTCTGTTGTGATTCCCGTCTGTCCTCGTCAGCGTCTCTGTGTTCCTGTTTTCTTTCACCTGTTTTCTTACAAACTGCACATCAGATAATCGTCTGTCTGTCTGGTGCAGCTCATCAGAGGCTTTTTAGGTGGTTTTTGTTCACGCCATCAGAGTTAGAGACGGAGAGTTGATTGTTTCAAACTTCAGAGACAAAGTTTAGGTTGCAGTTTGAAGAGTAAATATTAAAGGAACCAAACATCTATTTGTCTGACTCCAAAACTGAATCACTCCAGTCAGAATAAAGCTTCTTCTCTTTCTTTGATCGTGACTTTGAACCCCTTGTTTGTTGTTACATTAACTTTTGATAACATTAAATATCTGAAGGATTATAGGAATGTCTGGTAGTAAAGTCAGACCATAAAAGATCTTTGCTCCTGATTTTCCAACTCTTGTTTTGTTCATATAACTCAGCAGGCATTCATGTTTGTGCATATAATATTTGGCGAACTATTTATTCCATTTATTCAGTATTTTCTATACATTAAGGATTGTTTTTAGCTCCCCCTGCAGAAATGAAAGCAGCTGTAGTTACTATGTGGCGAAAATTATCCTCTGACAGAGGTGTGAGTGACAAGCGGCAAGTCAGCAACACTTCACAAACTCATTTTGCAAAACTTTAGTGTAATTTGCTGAAATAAACTTCATTTTTTCCAATAGTGTTAAAAGTTCAGTGTTTCATGACTAACTGAACTGATTTTCGAGCTGCATAACCAAAATATTAACCTTCAAAATTATCCATGAACCAGAGATTTTAGTGATTTATTTTAAGAATTTTGGAATAATAAGTATTTCAAGTATTTTTTAAGTATTTTAATTTAAGTATTTCAGTATCTTATTATTGTGTGTGTGTGTCAGTATTTTTTGTATTTTATTAAGTATTTTAAATTTTTAGTATTTCAGACTCACAGTATTTTGTTATTGAGTGTTTCAGTATTTGAAGCATTTGAAAAAAAAATTTCATTATTTATAGTGTTTTATTTGTAAGTGCTTGCATGTTTTATTATTAAGTATTTCAGTATTTTATTATAAAATACTAGAGTAATACAGTATTTTAGTATTTATAGCATTTTTCTGAAATATTTCAGTATTTTTATTGTTTAATTTTTAAGTATTCAATTAAGTATTCATTACATTTTTTAAGTATTTTAGTATTCCTAGTATCTTAAATATTTACGTTTTTTTAGTGTTTTATTTTTAAGAATTTTAAAATTTGTTAAGTATTTAGCATTTCATTGTCAAGTATTGTAGTATTTGTAGTATTTTATTAACATTTTAGTATCTCATTGTTAGAGTATTTTTAGTATTTATACAATTTTTTAAAATATTTGAGTATTTCTAGCATATGAAATATTGCAGTATTTTCAGTGTTTTATTTTTAAGTATGTTAGAATTTTATTCTCAATTATTTCAGTAATTTCTCATTAAGTATTTATCATTTTTAGTACCTAAGCAATTGTCTTTCTATTTCCATTTTCCTGGATTCAGTATTTCAGCATTTTAACCAGCAAACTAAATTTACAGTGCAATACTAAACATTGAGCTGTTTGTTTCCTCACTTTTTCTACAGTTGTTTACATTGTTTACTGCTCTTTAATTGTCTCTTGGGGATAAATAAAGTTTTTGAATACGAACTTTCACTGAGAATTAAAGTCCATATCCTGATCAGAGAAAATAATGTGTCACTTTTTGCACTAATACTGGCTTCTCTGTATTTAAAACACAGTATAAAGACCAAAAAAAATCAGAAGAAATATCTCTGGGGTCTCCAGAAATCAGTGATGTTGAAAGGGGTCACAGCTTAAAAAGGTTGGAAACCACTGGTTTACTCAATAAAGAGACTTCAGAGCAACAGCAATCAACTTATTAAAATCTTCACACATGAGCATCCAAAGTTATGATGCTGCTTCCCCTAAAATAAAAACCTAAAGGAGCAGGATCACAGTGCTGGAAACTGACAGAAAAATGAAAAATTGGATCTTTTGTGTCCTGGAAAGTGTCCTGGGATGTCAAACTCTACAGAAATCCTGTAAATCTGACAAAGGTTGGAGGAAAAAATGAGCTTGGCTCAACACAAGAAGGGAAAGGGAGTCGATTATCGAAGGTGAAAGAAATGACTGAGGAGCAGAATCTCTGTTTGAGAATGTGGAGAAAGAAAATCAGCTGAGGGTTGATCCTGAAACCTGTGAACTCTGTCCAAACAGAAACACTAAAATAAACAAAAACCTGTGTTTGTCGTCCTTCAATAAATCCAGTCTGATCTTCATCTATTAAATTTGGTAAAAAATGTTCAATTCTGGCAGAGATTATTGATGTAAACTGTTTATAATCCACATTTAATATAGAAATAGGACGATAATATCCACAGCATTCTTTATTTTTACCTTCTTTAGGGATGACTGATATCACAGCCTCTTTCCATAAAAATAAATATCTTGGTACCCCGCAACACTGTTGGCGACAATGTGGACAGGTGAATGCCAATCACTCACATATTTTCTGGTTGTGTGTAAAAATGAGCTCATTTTGGGACAGTGTTACTCAGACTATGGAAGATATTTTATGTTACAACAAACCCAGAGACCCTCGTACTGTGTATCTAGGCCTTATTTCTAATGACTCAATCCATAAAAAAGATATCCACCTTTTCAAGATTCTTATACTTGCCTGCAAAAAGGCTGTCACCAGGAATTTGTTGAAAGTTGATCAAGTCTAACACAGTGGTTGAACATTGTAGACGAACTATACCTTATGGAAAAAATAACTTATCATCTGCGGACTAAAGCTAAGACTCATGATCAACGTTGGAATAAATGGACTGATTACCTAAATAAGCGGTCAGGTGGAGATAACTGCTGAGCATGAGAAAAAATAAATATATATTGTGTATGTATCTGGTAACAAAACAGTATGTATGGATTTGTGTGTGTTTTCATGTATGTATATATGTATATATACTTGCAAGTGAATGTATGCGGGTACATCTATGAATATACATCTATGAAGTAGCCCCTTACTATTTATGTTTACATTTATGTTTGTTTTTGTATGTTTTGTCACTTTTGTCGTGGTTTCGTGTCGTGGTGTCATAATATTGGAAAAAGGTAAATAAAAAGTTATAAATAAATAAATAAACAAAAACAGTCTTATTCTGCAAATTTGACCCTCAGTGATAAAACACAGCCTTGCATGAATTTCACTCTCCTGCAAAAATAAAACGACTTTATCCTCCGACACAAACACAGAAGCTTCTTTATCATCTCACAAACTTCCTTTCAGTTACCATTAAGTATTTGCCAAACAGCGTTTAGATCTACATGAGCAGAGATCAGAGAGCAGTGACGCTCCACACCTGCAAACACTCACACAGCTACAGGAAGAGAAAAGAGTGTGACAAACACACACACACACACACACACACAGTGTCAGACTCCGGCGGTTAGCTTTCATTAAAAACAGATTTAATTACCCGGTATCTTAATTGAAATGACACACAGAAACCCAGAGAAAGAAGCACAGGCTGCAGACGGAGAAGTGAAAGTGACAAGACAAAAGCAGGAGAGAGCAACAGGGGGAAGAAAGAGTCGAAGAGAGGAGCCGGCTGTTTTAATTTGAAAGTAATATCTGTCTCATTAAAAGCCCTCCTGATATTTCTGCTTGGCTTCTCCAGGAGCTGAAGCTGAAGCTGCCTGGGATCATTACGGTGACAGCAGGCAGACGCCGTGTGCTGATTATGAGCATGTTCTCCCTGAATCATCAGCACTTACAGTTTCTCAGGTCAGCGTTTAGAAACGTCTGCTGCAGCCGTGCTCAGACAGGTGGAGACACCCAGAGCCGGGAGACCGGTTTTAACTCCAGAGGTTAGGAGGGTTTCCTTTTCCTTTTACTCTAACTTTCCCTCTTTTTCACAATTTAATCACTTCTTTATCTCCTCAGCTGCAGCACATTACTACTGTGTGGGTAGAAAATGTCTTTATCTCTTTGTGTGAGGTTTCAAACTTACAAAGCACGTCATGATGTTTAGTTTTTGCAAAGTTACTAAAGTTTTCTCATCCCAATTCTTTTTGAAACGACCATCAAGTCTCTTTAGACCAGGGGTGTCCAAACTTTTTTCCAAAAGGGCCATGTTGCATACTGTGAGAATGACCAAGGGCCAACAGTTCTTACATACATGTTTATTAACAATGAAAGTATCAAATGAGTGCTCAATTTGAAAACTATTTCATTTTAGTAGTTTCTGTAAAAAAAAAA